>VUYV01000119.1:227035-249970 GCA_008711295.1 Anarhynchus alexandrinus
TTCACTTTCTCAGTGGCATCCATTTGAATTTGAATTGAGAATGAATATTTCCTGTTTATTTATTACTTATTTATGTTTGTTTAAATAAAACAAACTTAAGAATACAGGTGCAGCAGTATAGAACAATAGCACCAAGTTATAAATCTTGCACTTTCTTTGCAAAAATTATTAAAGCAACATGTCATATTTATGACATTCAGGAGAAAGGATCAGTGTAATAAACCTGCAACACATATTGTGCTGGCAGGAGACCGATTGCTTTTTTGCTGGCACAACTCACACCGTCTGGATAATGGCCACCATATTGACTTTCACAGTGTAGGCCATGAGAGGACAGGATGCTAATCTTATCATGTTTGTACAGTGACTCATCTTCCACATAAGTAATAGAGGCAGAGAAGCAGTAATGCCTTTGTAGTAAGTCTTTCCACATTACCAGAACCTGTGGGGTGAAATATGGGAGGCAGCGGGGCAAGGAAGGAAAATTTAAAAATATGAGTAAAAAGGAGGGATGTGTAGAATTGCTGAGCTTTGCAGTTCCATCTCTGCTCTTCCTTAAAAATGAAGATTATTAATTCCCTGTTCTCACAGTCAGGGCAAATGAGAAGAGTGGAGATTTAAACCCACGAAATATCACATTCCAGAAAAATAAATGCTACTATGAGCTTCACACTTTCAACTCTTCTTTGAGGAAAAGAGGAGGAATGGAGAAGGATGGGCCTGGATCATGCAGGAGACTTAAGGAATAATTGGGGAAGGAAGTGTGAGGGAAGATGAGTTAGTTCCAGTAGACAGTGGTATAGGACAGAAGAATATTGGCTGGTTTATGGAAGGACTCAGTGCACGAGGCGATAACAGAGAGGCAAGAATTGCAATAGGACACCTGCAGCTGCTGTAGGTTGTTGGCATGAGTACATGTGAGTATATGATATTGGGTAATACATCTGTTTTTAAGAGCTGGGTTGCCTATATAGAAGGCGTGAAAGGCAGAGCCCTGGTATCGGAGGCAGTAGTGTTTTCTCTCTTCCTCTGTCATTGCTCTTCATCTCTGAGGCACCTCCCCGTAGTTGCTGACTTTAAGACCAGTGAAAGACAAGACAGAAAAAACATGTGACTGAGTGAAAAGAGAATGCTAAAGGAAAGGAAGAGTATTGAGTAACGTCAGCAGCTCTGATGAATGTCTAGCATTCCAGCGGGGCTGCTAGAGACGTGAAATGCATGCAATTTGGCAGATTAGGAAATAAATCTAAGCCCAGAAAATGCTGTTGCCTGTTGCAGTCTTTCTCCTTTAACCTAGAAGGCTTTCAAGATTAGCTGTTGATGCAAGAAACTGCTATGGGTTCAACAAAAAGAGCTATATGTCATCAGAAGGAGGAGCCCAATTGAAACACTTAGCTTCAATCCTGAATGCAGTGGCAAAGAAAAGTAATAAAAGCTGGTGTGATGAACACTTTGAGTGTCCAAATAGGAAAGGATAAGAAAAGACTGAAAGGAAAAAAGACTGCTCATTGGAGATTTTGGACAGGAATGCAGGCTTGCTATTGGTAATACCAAAATTGAACTTTGCATGAACTTTAAAGCACATACCCGTTTCCTATTTAGAAGGCACTTGGGAGACATGGGAAAACCACGAACCGGTGAGGGAACATTACATTACTAAAAGGGTCCAGTGTAATGACAGTGAATGAGAGCAGAGCAAATACATGATCTGCTGGGATGGTAGCCGCAGAAGAAAGGATCTTTGAAGGGAGCAGCACAGTGCTATGGAGAATCACTTTACTTTAAAGAGCAGGATTTGTTGGAAAAAGAAATTGATGAAACAGTGATAAGGTCTGTGGAAACTGTTAGACAACAACAGAAGAGACTGAGGAAGAACGAAGAAATACACTGAAAGTATGTGAGCAGAAAGAAAACCAGAGTAGGAAATAACCTTGTGATCGACAGGAAAGCTGTTTAGCACAATGCAACAGGAGACTAGTGGGAAGACCTGGAAAAAAAATTGCCGAAAAGACCTCAAAAGTAAAAGGAAGAAGATCATCAAGGGACACATGGAGTACATTTTCATATAAGATGTTACATAAAACTCTTCTGTGAAAAATATTCAGGGCTTTGTGTTTATCTGAATGCATATGATTTTAAGGAACAGGAATTGTATGATGATTTGTATTTTGTACATGGTAATATCAATATGTGCTACTCTGAGATCCTCATCTTGACCAAGGCCTCTCAAGATTACTATACCATATATCCTATACTATACCGATATTATATGACAGTAATTTTATTACTTCTGTACAACAACTAGCATGGAAATAATATGACTTTGGGTGTATTCTTTGTGTTTGTGCCTGTAAGATCATTTCAGACACACATACGCAGACTTAATTCATTTGGATCCAGAAAGCATACGTAGGGTGCTTTGGGCACCATGCCCCCAGGGCTATATGCGACCCAGAGCAAATCTGCCGACAGATATCTTTCTGGTCATTGTAACAGAGGCACAGAAGTCCTTTGCCTCCCTCATAGCCATGACACAACATTTAGTAAATCTGACAGAATCAGCTGAATATTGGGGCTTTCATGACCCGTATTCTAGAAGCACTTTGTTTCCTGAATGTCTCTTGAAAACCAAAGAGGTCATGCAGGAAAAGGTACTGGCAGTATCCATGATTAAAGCAGGCTGGCTCTGCTGAAAGTTTGGATTAAAATTGTTCTGCTTCAGTCTTTTAACTTGACTCCTGATTTCTGTTTTCACAAAATCAAGCAGAATTAAGCCTTATCATTTCTGACCGTGATATTAATGCTAAACAAAGAATTATTAGCAAAAATATTATTACTCAAAGGAAATAAAAGGAATAAGAATGACTTTTATATACAGAGAAAAAAAAGAAACTAGAGCAAAAGAGTCTAATTAATAAATGAAGAGGAAGAAAATTAGTGATGATGATATAATTGCTGAGGTGCTGACTACTCAGTTTTTAATGAGGGAAAAAAGGCGGGAAGTAAGTATAATTAGGAAGTAATGAAGCTTCTCTAAATACAGCTGTTTATAAAATAGAGGTAAGAACATGCTGGAATGTATAATGGCTATATTCACCAGCATATTGCTTTGTGCTGAAAGTATTGACCGAAAGCCGATTTTCTTCTGCTTGGACTGCTGTGACTACCTATTCAAGGAGCACAAGGGTTATCTAAGGATTTCTAGAGAAGCTACAAATAGCATTTAACCTAAAATATTCTGAAGTGAATTGTCTATCTAATTTACTGACATGGATCTTGAAAAGGAAATGAGAGAACACTGCAGATATAATTCTGGAGTTAAAATGAATACTTTTTTTCTGGTAACTAGTGTTTGTTAGCTCAACACTTGTCTTCTAAAAGAGCAAATGCATAGTTATCTAAAGTTTGGCAACAATGGCTGCTATATATCTGAAAATGGTTCTGTAGTTCTGTAGTTTCTTAGTGGACTGTAGTCAATTTCTGATGCAGTCCACACATTTTTTATCTCTATTGACATTCCCATCAGGCAGGACAAGACTGAAATGGGTATTCTAGAGAAGTTCACTTTACCTTTAACGATGACTCCAATATGAATCCAAGGTCATATTTGAGGCACCCAGCAGAAAAATGTAAAGACATTCTTAATGGTCCCTGAAGTTCTAGGTCCCTGCTGACTGGAAGCTATAGCCAACGTTATTTCAATTTACAAGAAGGCGGTGAGGGAAGACCCAGGAATCTACAGACCTTTTAGCCTAACCTCAATACCTGCACAAATTATGGAGAAGATCATACTGGGTACTATTGAAAGACATTTAAAGAACAACGCAAGCATCAGGCACAGTCAACTTGGGTTCACAAAGGGAAAGCCCTGTTTAACTAATTGGATATCCTTCTATGATAAGGTCACCTGCCTAATGGATGAAGGGAAGTGGTAGATGTAGTTTTTCTGGATTTTAGTAAAGCTTTTGATACTGTCCTTCACAATATCCTTCTGGACAAGTTGTCCAACTGTGAGATGAGCAGGTACATGGTGTGCTGGGTGAAGAACTGGCTGAAGGGCAGGGCTCAAAGGGTTGTAGTGAATGGGGCTGCACCTGGCTGGTGGACCAGTCACCAGCGGTGTTCCTCCGGGTTCAATTCTAGGGCCAGTTCTGTAAAATATCTTTATCAATGATCTAGATGCAGGAGTTGAATGCACCATTAGCAAGTTCGCTGATGATACCAAACTGGGAGGTGCTACTGAGTCTTTCAAGGGGCAAGATGTCTTGCAGAGGGATATGGATAGCATTGGGCAATCATCAATGGCATGAAATTTAACAAGTTCAAATGCCAGACTCTCTGCCTGGGACAGAGTAATGCCAGGCACAAGTATAAATTGGGAGAAGAGTGGCTGGAGAGCAGCTCTGCAGAAAGGGATCTGGGGGTGCTGGTCGACATCAGGTTCGATAGGAGTCAGCAGAGTGCCCTGGCAGCCAAGAGGGCAAACCGCATCCTGGGGTGCATCAAACACAGCAAAACCAGACGGGCAAAAGAGGTGATTGTCCCGCTGTATTCAGCATTGGTACAGCCTCACCTTGAGTACCGCATGCAGTTCTGGGCCCCAAAATTTCAGAAGGATGTGAAGGTCCCTGAATGTGTCCAGAAGAGGCCAACAAAGCTGGTGATAGGGCTGGAGGGCATGTCCTATGAGGAACAGCTAAGGACTGTGGGTTTGTCTAGTTTGAAGAAAAGGAGGCTGAGGAGTGACCTCATTGCTCTCTACAGCTTCCTGAGGAGGGGAAATGGAGAGGGAGGTGCTGATCTCTTCTCCCTGGGATCCAGTGCCAGGACATGGGGGAATGGTTCAAAGTTGCATCAAGGGAGGTTCAGACTTGACATTAGGAAACACTTCTTTATTGAGAGGGTGGTCAAATGCTGGAACAGTCTTCCTTGAGAGGTGGTCAATGCCCCAAGCCTGTCAGTGTTTAAGAGGCATTTGGAGAATGTCCTTGACAATTTGCTTTAACTTTCAGTCAGCCCTGAATCGGTCAGGCAGTTGGACTAGACGGTCATTGTAGGTCCCTTCCAAATGAAATATTCTATTCTATGCTATGCTATGCTATCCTATCCTATTCTATTCTATTCCAAATCTACTTGCACACAGGCCGGTCCCTGACTTCAGTCTCTGAGACCATGGACGAATTCTCACAAGTAGAAATTTCACAGGCTTTTTCTCCATAAAATGCAATGGACTGTAAGAGAATTCATGAGGGATATAAACAAAAATAGCCCCATACATAGTAAACCGCAAGGACCAAATTAAGGCAGGGATATTAATCTAAATTTCACACACAGAATGAACAGTCATATAAATGCGTGGTAATATCAATATGTGCAGGGTGTTCAGAAATTAAAGGTAACATGGTATAAATTGCAAATTAATTGCCTTTATTGGTTTGATAGTCAGCAAACAAGCCAAATATCAGTTTTACATGCAAGAAAACTCTAAAGGGAGTGAGTAAAGAAGAAAAAACATGTCATTGTACCTGTTCACGTACAGAAAAAATAAATCAATGTTGTTGTATACTTAAACAGGTTTTTTACATTTTAAAAGGGTTTTTTATACTTAAAATGGAGAACAGATATTTCCAAGTTTCATTTTACATTCCCAGGTCTCAAGAGGTAGATTCAGTTTTGATGTCACACAAAACTCCCAATGTACCTAAGATCTTCTCCGTTTATGTTCAGGACTGTGCAGCTATAAAGGATACTAGATTTTTTTCTTGCAAATAAAAAACATTTATTCAAGGAAGTAATACTTGCACAGTGCCTATTATGACAGGATATATCTCTAATTGGTGTCTCTGGCAACATTTAAAACACAAACACATTTAGTCTACACAGTACCAAATCAAAACAATACTGAGTTTATCCAATTCAATAAATACAAAATGAAGCAACAATGCTATTTATCCCTATTTTATAATTCATTGAACCTAATCCATTACATTTAACATACTTTATATCAATTATAGAATAACAGTGGACAGAGATCAAGGATATGAATTGAGTTGAACCTAAACAGCTGAAACTGAAATCCAGTTTTAAATTCCTTGATCTGTTGGAGTACCTAGATCCAAGCATTGCCTTGTGCTGTCTTCTATGGATATATATTTTGCAATATGATATGGTAAGGCAAGAAGGTTGATATGGTTTGGGAGTTCTGCTATAACTGAAAACCTCTTACTTTCTTAAGGACCTCTCATGGTTTAACCCTGGCCAGCAGCTCAGCCCCACGCAGATGCTCACTCACTCCCCCCCCACCCCGGTGGGAGGGGAGAAAATCAGAAGAGGAAAAGTGAAAAAGAAGAAAAACTCGTGAGCTGAGATACAGACAGTTTGATAAGTAAAGCAAAAGCCGCGCACGCAAGCAAAACAAAACAAGGAATTCATTCACTACTTCCCACCGGCAGGCAGGTGTTCAGCCATTTTGAGGAAAGCAGGGCTCCTTCATACCTAACAGTTACTTGAGAAGAAAAACACCATAACTCTGTATGTCCCCCCTGCTTCTTCGTTCCTTCCCCAGCTTTTATTGCTGAGCACACCATCATATGGTATAGAATATCGCCTTGTTTAGTTGGGGTCAGCTGTCCTGGCTGTATCCCCTCCCAACTTCTTGTACACTCTCAGCCTGCTCACCTGCAGGGCGGTGTGAGAAGCAGAAAATGCCTTGACACTATGTCAGCACTGCTCAGCAATAGCTAAAACATCCCTTTGTTATCAACACCATTCTCATCACAGATGAAATCTCATAGAATAATGAGTATCACAGGGTGGTTTTGGTTTTACTTTGAATTGTTGTTTTTACTACTCATGTTTGTTGTGCTGACACCTCTGCTGTCACACTCCTAAACAAAGAGCCCCAGCTGTCATCCTGCTCTTTATGGGAGGGATTCACAATACACATGGTCACGGAATTCTTGGCAGGGAGAGGAAACCTTGGACAATCCTTTCTCTTATCAGATAAACAAAACTTCTGAGCCCTCTTGAGGGCCACCTTGCCGTGTGCAGATGAACCCTACCCAGAGCATAATGGACATAATTTGTCAGCCTACATTTTTTTCAGATAAGGTTATTGTATTCAAGAATCTGACTGGTTTTGTTATTTTTAAGAGAAAAAAAAAGAAAAGAAAAAGTTCAGGCATGCAGATGAGGCCGACTTTAGCTAAATGTGTTCTCGTCAGCTCTTCTGGCTGTTTAGTGGATGGTGGTAGATGAAGACAGTGTGCCTCTGAAGTCCCCAAGGAATACTGGGCTGTTCAAGGATATTCCTTGCTGGCTTCACAACAAAGGCAACCCTATATGTTGCATGCTTCAGCTCATCAGGTTTACACATTTGAAAGAATTTGTGATGCACAAACCCTACTAGATATCTTAAGAAGCTATAAACAGGGTATGTTGGTTTTTTGTAAATTTAATTTTGAGATCCCATGCGTCATATTTATGCCAATAAAGTATGTGGTAAGAAAATGAAATAAATTAATTTTCAAGTTGTTTTTCAGTTTTAGCATTCTGCTCCCACAGAAACCAGTTTTTCTTGATTATCAGGAATGAGTAAGCAAAGACTAACTCTAACTGATCAGTCATTCAGGGCACCTACATCCTCTTTGGCAGTAGTATAGTGCAAATAAAGAGTGGGCAAGCTTAACTTTTTTGATGCATTAGAGTAAACTATAATTCCCAAATGACAGGAGGATAAATTCTGCATACCTGCATTTATCTTCAACTGTCTCAACTATAATCCAGAAAAGTAAAAAGGAAAATATCCTTAAAAGATCAGCTCACTAGTTTAACTCTTTAGCTCTTACAACAAACATATATGTATCAAAAATGTTGGACTTCACAGGCATGGCAAGGTAAATAAGAAAGACTGTAGACAGCTAATTATCACAGGAACCTGTAGACTCAAGGAGTCACCCTTAAACCTATGTTACTGGTGCTGTGAGGCACGAAGTGCAACTATTGTTCTGCTTCTTGCGCCGTTCTTTGTCACTGAACTTCCAGTGTGCAGCTTCTTCCTGTGGCTCCCTTCTTTCCCTCTTCTCCTTGCAACACTCAGCAGTCTCCAACCTTTACTTCCTGAGGGTGCTCAGTCGCTCTTCAGGAAAGGCGTAATCTACCTCCAAAGCATCCTACCTGACGCACTCAATTTCTTCTTAAAGTAAAAGAACAAACTAACCAAGATCAATCAGTGAAGAGAACAGACAGTATCTGTCATGGGTGAATATGTTGCTACTTCACAGGAAGCAGGTCCGCCCTGCCCACCCTTCTGTATGACAAAATATTGAATTCCTTCAGACCTCCTAGGTTTAGGTCAAAATCTCAGAGTTTTAGCCTGTCTTTGTACCCTGAGTAAACTTGGATTTACAATATCTAAGCCCCTTTTTGTCTCATGTGACTACTAGTATGGTTGCAAGGCACTATTTGTTCTTCAAAACAGTGGTTTCCAAGACTTTACCCAAGTCCCAAATGAATGCTGGACCCTGGAACATGCCTTTGAACATGCCTTTGCTCCTTTCCCTCTGAGAGCATCCAAGCTGACTGGGATAAATAAAGTGAGAGAACTAGCAATTTTAATTCTGAAAACTTGGAAATACTGGATTAATACGCATATCAGCTAGCAATTTGTGTGAGGAACAATATGTCTGGAGAAAATAGAAATGAGTTAATAAAAGTCAGGTTAGAGCGGGAGGTGCATGGGGGGAAATGTTCTGGGTACACAGGGCTTACCCTGAATTACATCTCAGCACACATAGGAAGGATGCATGCAACTTTCTAATAAACTTCTTCCTCTGATATGTAGCTGATACCAGAAGGCAACAGAATGCCGAGATCTGCACATTTGTCAGTGGTTTAACCAGGCAGAAAGAAGACTATCTGGATGTGGTAGTAGAGAAGGAGGGAGACAGCATACTACAAAAGGTGGTTGAAGGGATGAAAAGAAGATCACCTGTTACTCATTTAAAGTTAGTTTAACCACATAATATTTGACTGCTAGCATTCCGAGAATTAGGACCTGTAATTTCTCTCCATGCCCTCCTCAGAAAGCCCACCCTCTATATGTTTTATATCATGACTTTTATTTCTATTCCATTATAAGAAATCAGAAAGATTGTAGAGATGTAGCCTACAAAAGCATTTTACAGAATGTTTAACTGTCCACAATAGTACAGCAAATATAAGTGCAACAGCTTTAGAATAATAGACTCCTAGAAGGGTTTGGGTTGGAAGAGACCTTAAATACCATTTAGTTCCAAATTCCCTGCCATGGGCAGGGATACCTTCCACTAGATCAGGTTGCTCTTAATTAATCTTATTTCTTATAAAAATTAGTCTTTCTCTTGTCCTCCCAGAAAACTGATGCCAAAAGTGCTAACACAGTTGTCCTTCTTGCTCCTGTATGATCCAGTCTATCTACTTTCATCAGTAAGACCTGGATTGATCTCACCTGTCTTTGGATTTTCAGCTGGAATTCTAAGTGCATGGTGTGTACAATGATCCTAAAATGCCTTTGTAGTCAAAACCAGAAGTATCTCCAAAGGGTGACAGAAATGCAGTAGTCATTTCACTCTGTGCAGATTATAGAGGGATGTATGGACATTCTGCTTCTAGCCCAGACTAGGTGGAATTAATCCTTCAGTAAGTCTTACACCTTTGTAGCACACGCCTTGTAACACATGGCAGTTTTGTGGCCCAAATAGCATGAGATCAGTTAGCAAAGCATGGTGGCGGACAAGTGAAATCAGGGTCTTAGAGATCCTCCTTTGAGAAAAGACACAGATGCCGCTAAATTTAACAAAAGTATAGTTGGTTTTTTTCTGGGGGTGTTTTGTATAACTGTAGAAAAGATATCAGTCAATTGTGACTGTACAGTTCGGCATTCACATATTGCCCCATCAAAACATGAGTCTTAGGTTTTGTCTTGTGGTGTTCCCTGAATTCCCTGTATTACCTGCAAAAAAACCAAACCCAAAAACTAACAAAAAAACCAAAACCAAATAATTCAAGTATGTAGATATTTTTGACATAGAATTGAAAGAAAAATTAAATTTGCATTTGCTTGTATCTTAACTCTATATTTTTTCTGGTTATCTAAGGCTTTGATTTTGCTACATTCTGGAAAGTTGTAAGACCAGAAAACCTTAACTTGGTATTAGCAATGATTCTTGACACTGAATATAGACATCACATAGAAAAAGGATGAACTTTCTTTTCACTTGCCACTGCCATGAAATCATCTAGAATAATTCATTCGAGTCTTAACACTACAGAGATTTTAATAAAATTGTGAGACTTCAGAAATGAAAAACAAATTATTAAGAAGATGGTATAATAACATTTTGTTGAAAGGTGAATTTTTCTGCTAGTGAAGAAGTGGATATGTAACAGCATTCAGAAAATACAGAAAAGTGTAAATACGGGGAATAGCTGAAGTTTTTCCGAAAGATTCTGACTTGGTGAAACAGGAAAGCTGTATAAAAAGAACATGACTGAAAAGTGAGAACAAAAAAAGTCATGAATAGTTCATTTAAAAGGGTGATGCAGGTTTCATTGTAACTCCAAATGGTACTAGGAAGTATGTGATAGGTGCTGTAGGAAACAGTTTCATGTTGTTAGGCATAGATCTCAGCCTGACTATTCAAAGTTGTTGAACATGTGCAGCCATTGAGAAATCAGAATGCTCTACCTCTCTGAAGTCCAGATTTTTTGCTTCAGGTAAGAGTAATCTGTTCTAGCCTTAGCAACCAAGCTAACCAAGCTAACTAATTTAGATGCCTAAGTCAGAGCTAATAATCACAGATGTTCTCCATAGCTAATGGACAGAAATAGGCATCTGCAAGTTAGCAAAACAACTTATCTGGAGACATCTAAGGATTCTTGACAATGTCATTAATGATCTGGATGATGGGGCAGAGTGTATCCTCAGCAAATCTGCAGATGACACCAAACTGGGAGGAGTGGCACCAGAGGGTTGTGCTGCCATCCAAAGAGACATAGACAGGCTGGAGAAACGAGCTGACAGCAACCTTATGATATTCTACAAGGAAGAGTGCAAAGTCCTGAATCTTAAGCACCAATATATGCTGGGGGCCACATGGCTGGAAAGTAGCTTTGCAGAAAAGGATCTAGGGGTCCTGGCAGACAACAAGTTGGACATGAGCCAGCAATGTGCCATTGCCACAAAGAAGGTGAATGGTATCCTGGGCTGCATTATGAGGAGTGTTGCCAGCAGGCTGAGGGAGGTCCTTTCCCTCTACTCAACACTGGTGAGGCCACACCTGGAGTACTGTGTCCAGTTCTGGGCTCTCCAGTAGAAGAGAGATATGGACATACTGGAGAGAGTCCAACAAAAGACTACAAAGATGACTAAGGGACTAAAGCAACTGGCATATGAGGAAAGGCTGAAAGAGCTGGGACTGTTCAATGTGGAGAAGAGAAGGCTCAGGGAGGATCTTATTCATGTACATAAATGCCTGAAGAGAGGTCGTAAAGAAGGTGGAACCAGACTCAATTTGGTGGTGCCCAGTGACAGGACCAGAGGCAATGGGCAAAAACTGAAACACATGAGGTTTATTCTAAATTTCAGGAAACACTTGTTTACAGTGAGAGTGACCAAGCGCTGGCACAGATTGCCCAGAGAAGTTGTGGAGCCTCCCTCCTTCAAGGTACTCAAAAGCTGTCTGGACAGGGTCCTGGGCAATAAGCTCTAGGTGGCCCTGCTTGAGCAGGTGGAGTGGACCAGATTATTTCCAGACATCCCTCCCAGATTCAGTCATTCTGTGATTCTGTGAAGGAAGCTTACATATTCCACCCTCAACAAAAGCTTGTTTCTCTCATTTGATTATGAACAGAAAAAATGGTGAATAGTCGGGTCTTAGAGGTTCAGCTGCTAGACATATGAAGTTAGGTTAAATGATGATTTTCACTCACAGTTACCAAAATACAGATTTAGTTTCTTAACTATCCAGCTTTTGGACATACAGGCATAGGAAAGCCCTAAAGATGACTTCTGCATTTTTTTTTTTAATTAAATTTTCACCAGTTCAGTAAACTGTGAACAAGGTCTGTATTAGAATGTGAAGATATAAAACTTCCTATTCCATAAATAGCTGTTCTGATATCTTATCTGATCTGGGCTGAATTTTTTCTTCTGGAAATGAATTCACAGGGGAAGAAAAACAAAATTACATACTGTAAGCACAGCAAATACAGCATAATTGTTGTCAACAAAAACTACCACATAATTGTAACATAATCTTTCAAAATTTTTGACCTTTGCCTTATTCTTAGTAAATGTTATTCCTGTAGCTAATTTATTTTGTAAGTGGAAATTTTGCAAACTGCTTTGAAGTATCTTAAAAACGGTTAAACAAAAGCACACAGAAGTTGATCAACATGAAGTCCAATTTTTCACTGGATTCTCCTTCTAAGCTATGAATATAAACAAGTATTTATTGGAAACCACTCAGTAAACTGACATTACTTAAAGCTTTGTAAACATCAAACTAAGACAAAATTACTGTACAGGTAAGTCTCCTGATTTTTTAAAGTGCTTCCTTATTTTATTCATGCAAAAAGGACCAGATAGTGTAAAGAATTGCAATTCCTCAGCTGAAAGTTACTATTCCTATTTGTCACCCTCCTCAGCTGAAATACAGTCACTGCCATTGAAACAAAGAACCATTCAGGCTAGAAGTGACCCTTGGAGGTCTCAAGTTCAACCTTCTGCTCAAAGCAGAGTCAACACTGAATTCAGATCAAGTTGTTCAGGGATTTACCCACAGCAAGTCCATGCTGACTATTCAGAATTACCTAATTTTTCTCCATGCATCCAGAAGTGGCTTTCAAGCAGACTTGCTTCTCAGGGACCAGCCTGAAGTTCTCTGGATTGTGTTTCTTGACATTTTTGAGGACAGGACATTTGCTTTTCTCCAGTCATCAGGTACCTCCCTGCCCCAATATCTATGACCATTCAGAAATGATACAGCCACCACACTCTGCATCTTCAGAGGCATCCTGTTTTGTCCCATGGACTTTGATGGGTGAAGATTTCTCAAGAGAACCTTGACGTAATTCTTTTCCACTACTGTTATTTCCTCTCCTCCTTAAACCCTGTCCCTACGCATAGAGGCACAAAGTCAGACTAAGACACCAGCAATTAAATTTTCCCAACTATGCACAGAATAACTGGAAATTGAAGAGAGGCAAATTCTTATATCACCCATACATTATCACAAGAATGCATCCAATTTTGTACTAACGGCATTCTTAAATAAGTTTTGTCTTAGAAATTTATACTGAGAGTGATCCAATTTTATTCAGGCATCTAAAGCTTAACTGTATAAAAGTTTAGTCATGATAGTTTAAACCGTCTCATCAGAGGATCAGAAAAGCAGAAGAAAAAGGAAGGAAGGTGCAGCTGGGGGTGCAAAGAAAAGCCAGAAACACCCACCTCTGACTTAGACTAAACCATCACACAATCACCTACTCAGCTGAATGCCAGCACCCTGGGCCATTTTTACAACCCATGGAGACAGACACCTGCAATGAACAAGTTATGTTAACATAAGAAGGACATGGACCTGCTGGAGCGTGTCCAGAGGAGAGCCACGAGGATGATCCGAGGGCTGGAGCACCTCTCCTATGAGGAGAGGCTGAAAGAGTTGGGGCTGTTCAGCCTGGAGAAGAGAAGGCTCCAGGGAGATCTTCTTGCGGCCTTCCAGTACCTAAAGGGGGCCTACAGGAGAGCTGGGGAAGGACTTTCTACTCAGGCATGTAGTGATAGGACGAGGGGGTGGTAAGGCACTGGAACAGGTTGCCCAGAGAGGTTGTTGAGGCCTCATCCCTGGAGGTGTTCAAGGCCAGGCTGGACGTGGCCTTGGGCAGCCTGGTCTAGTGGGAGGTGTCCCTGCCTATGGCAGGGGGGTTGGAACTCGATGATCTTCAAGGTCCTTTCCAACCTAAACCATTCTATGATTCTATGCTACTCTAAACCAGAGCCAACAAATAGTCTTCTGGGTGTTCTTGTTGACTACCGAAGCAGCACAGGGTGACTACCTACGAGACAAACCATCATTTGATGAATGTGATTTCCACAGTAGTTTCAGCTTAACAGTCATAACTGCCCCACAAACAGATGTCTTAGTGTAATCCAGTGGACAGTATGGAGGGAAAAGCATTCAGTGAAGCTTCAGCCAGTACTGTCCGCCAAGTAAATGCTTGTCAGACTGCAGCCTTGTCTGAATAGGATTTAGATATCTAAAGTCAGACTAGACAGATCCAATCTCTTATGTGTACACAGGGTAACCCTGCAAGTTTGTATGTGTGAAATATTTGATGCTCTATCTTTAAAAAAGAAAAAGACACATCTCCAATACTTTCTATTATTTCTTTGTATGTTATGTGTTGATAATAAAATTGTGAGAGGCTTGTTAGAGATAACAATAAGTCATTTTCAAGTATAGACTTAGGAAGTTGGAACCTAAGGTATGAGTATTTCCAGGTGTGCACCAAATACATAGTTTTGGACTAATACTTGAAGATTCATGTTTTTTGGATGTGAATCTTGGCTTAGATCATTTCCTTGTTTTTCTGTTTTCACTTTGAGGGAAGTTCACCCAATAACTTCAGCGAATTTTATTCTAAATCTAATCATTTGGTGGCTTAGTTTGTAGGAAATGAATACTTGTTCTTGGTGGAAGAAATAACAAACAGCATTTTAAAAGGTCTGTGTTCATAAAAAAAATATTTTTAGTATGTTGAGTTTTCTGTATAAGCAATTCCTATCTTACTGCCCAAGTTTAACTCACCAGTTTTGTCTCTAAAACATTTACACTCTGCTAGATACGCTGAAGTAGCTTAATAATTCAATAAATAAATTCATTCATTACTTATTCAATATAGTACCAGATGAAAAGAAAGCAGGCAGTGTCACCCACGGATTTTCCACTTTGTTAAAAATTATCACAATGGTATTGACATTGAAAAGGAAGCAATATCTGTTATTGGGGTTTCTGAAGTGAAAAGGCAAAAAGGGGCTGTTGTGCTGCTGCTGTTGATGACGGAATTTTCTCCCTGTTGTTATAAATGATCTGGCCTGAGAATTTCCACTCTACTGTCACTCAGAGAAATGTTAATGACTTTTAAATCCCACATTTCTTTTTTATGTCTGTGTGCTACCTAAGTTCAAGACACTGTCTTGGAATGTATTTATGCTCATAAATTAAATCTGCAGGTGATCAATGTTTAATGTTTACACTGCAGACACCTCAACATTCTTTAACACCTAATTTCATTTGTATTATCAGCTTACTGTGGAAAAACCCTTGGAGCAGATTCTTATCCATGGCAATAAATGTTATGACATTGATTTCAGTGCCGTCCCACTGAAAAGAGGACTTACATGAATTAAGAATCTAACTCTTAATGGAAGAGAAGTTAAAGTTAGGGGAGGGGTAAGAGTACAGGGATGACCTTTTGACACTTTTATCAGTATTTATTTGCTTTTTAAAGATGGATTACAGAAAAAGAAAACCTGTCAAGGTTTGTATTAACCTTACACACGTGTTAGCCTCCTATATTACAAAGAGTTACAGTAACATTACTAGCAATAAATAAGAACATTTAGGTGACAATTTGCACAGCACCACCACCCAGTTTCCATTAGGACCAGGGTGTACATATGCTTTTATAGCACAACTGCCAACATAAAATCTAAACATAAAGGTTCATCTATTTTAATTTTCCTCCATACCTTCAATTTTACAGCAAGAAAACAACAGTGATGATAAAGCAGAAATTCTCAGTCACATAAGCAAGTCTTTCCTCCTGTTTTTTTCTGGATTCATTAAGGGTGGTTTTCCCACAGCAGACTTCAGAAATGAGAAATCCTGTTTTCACATAGGATTACTTGTCTCATTGTACCAGTGCACTGTTTGTTTTATAATTTGACTAAAAATGCATGTTTTAAAACTAGTATTAGTTATTTAGTAGTACTAGGAAACCGTAATTTGAATCAGCGTCCTATTGTATCTACTTGATTCAAACAAGGGAAAGTCAAGTTCTCTTGTCTATCCTAAAATCTGGTCAAAGCTAAAAACTATAATCAGACACTATGAAAACTGAAAACAAGAGAAAACAAAGGGTGAATTTAGCAATAACAGTAATCCTGACAGTAAAACGTCATATAGCCACATGCACAATTTCAGTGGTTCACATTCATGATTCTTCTTATAAATAAAACAGACATCAGCAAAGAATATAAAACTTCTTTATTGCAATGTATGTAAAAGCCATGTAATGGTACTCATGTGTGCAAATCACATTAGCACTTGTATTATGTTACAAGGTAGAGTCATAAATCTAAGAAAAAAATATAAATCACAGGAATAAATATGTACAAGAAAAACAGAGGTTGAAAGCGAATACAGTACTTTTTATTCCAGGAAGAATTTTCACCACTTGGATGGCAATGAAAAGTTCTGCACATTCTGGTGTAAATTTTTGCTTTTAACAGATTTTTATGTTTTTTTTTAAGTTCTTCCCTCAATTGTGCTGTGCCTAGACAAGTAAATCACCTAAAGCGCTCTCATGAATAATTGCGAATAAAACATAGGCAATACTTTAAAATCTGTCCTAAAATTTATTTCTGATAGCTATGTAGAGAATAATGTCTATCTGAATATGCCTAGTAATGCTTGAAAAGGCAAGTAATTGCTCACCTTGCAGTAACTGGTTCTGCCTGATGTGGGGTTTACAAAGATTCCACTCTCTTTGTGCATCTGTATCCCAGGTACAAGAAATGTAATTCCTTTCTAATAAAATACTAAGAGGCATGGCAACTTTATCAGCTTCCCATTTTACTTAGGAATAAAGACACTTCATTTTCAGGACTCCAAATTTGTTGAGACAGAAGACAAGAGTTGAGAAGTTTAGCTACAATAACATGAATAAGGATTCTTTTTTCTTTAACACAGTAGAAACTTGGTGAGTTGCAAGCAGTGTCTTATTTGTGGAAATGAGTAAGGATCCTACTGTAGTATCAACAGAAAGAGTTATCTATCAAATATTGTGTCTAAGTAAAGTATTAACACAATAGCACAATGTGGTATCAAACTACAGATCAAACACTATATTGTAGTTACAAATTTAAATCATAGTTTTCAGAAAGGTTGCAGCAGAGATTAGGTGAGTTCAGTCCATATAAGTTGTCATACATTATAACATATTCTTCACCATTAAAATGTGGCATGTACATTCACTGTTTGAAACCCACACAATCACAGACTGGTAGGGGTTAGAAGGGATCTTCGGAGATCACCTAGTCCAACCCTGCTGCTAAAGCAGCTTCACCTATAGCAGGTTGGACAGGATGCTGTCCAGATAGGTTTTTAATATCTCCAGAGAAGGAGACTCCACAACCTCTCTGGGCAGCCTGTTCCAGTGCTCTGCCAACCTCAAAGTAAAGAAGTGTTTCCTCATGTTCAGATTGAACTTCCTGTGTTCCAATTTGTGCCCACTGCCCTTCTTCTGTCGCTGGGCACCACTGAAAAGAGCATGGCCCCATCCTCTTGACACTCACCCTTTAGATATTTAAAAGCATTGATGAGATCCCCTCTCAGTCTTCTCCAGGCTAAACAGATCCAGGTCTCTCAGCCTTTCCTCATAAGAGAGATGCTCCAGTCCCCTGATCATCTTCATAGCCCTCCCCTGGACTCTCTCCAGTAGTTCCTTGTCTTTCTTGAACTGGGGAGCCCAGAACTGGACACTGTACTCCAGATGTGGCCTCACCAGGGCAGAGTAGAGGGGGAGGATAACTTCCCTTGACCTGCTGGCCACGTTGTTTTTAATGCATCCCAGGAGACCATTGGCCTTCTTGGCCACAAGGGCACATTGCTGGCTCATGGTCAACTTGTTGTCCACCAGGACTACCAGGTCCTTCTCCACAGAGCTGCTTTCCAGCAGGTCAACCCCTAACCTGTACCAGTGCATGGGGTTATTCCTCCTTAGGTGCAGGACCCTACACTTGCCTTTGTTGAACTTCATTCGGTTCCTCTCTGCCCAACTCTCTAGCCTGTTCAGGTCCCCCTGAATGGCAGCACAGCCTTCTGGTGTATCAGCCACTCCTCCCAGTTTTGTGTCATCAGCAAACTTGCTGAGGGTATGCTGTGTGCCCTCATCCAGGTTGTTGATTGATATGTTGAACAAGACTGGACCCAGTATGACCCCTGGGGAACACCGCTAGTTACAGGCCTCCAACTAGACTCTGTGCCGCTGATCACAACCCTCTGAGCTCTGCCATTCAGCCAGTTCTCAGTCTACCTCACTGTACACTCATCTAAACCATGCTTCCTAAGGTTACCTATGAGGAATTTACAGGAGACAGTGTCAAAAGCCCTGCTGAAGTCAAGGTAGACAACGCCCACGGCTCTCCTTTCATCCGCCCAGCCAGTTATGCCATCATAGAAGGCTATCAGATTGGTAAAGCATGATTTCCCCTTGGTGAATCCATGTTGACCACTCCTGATAACCTTCTTTTCCTCCACGTGCTTTGAGATGACATCCAGAATGAGCTGTTCCATCACCTTTCCAGGGATGGAGGTGAGGCTGACTGGCCTATAGTTTCCCAGGTCCTCCTTCTTGCCCTTTTCGGAGGCTGGAGTGACACTGGCTTTCCTCTAGTCCTCAGGCATCTCCCCTCTTCTCCATGACCTTTCAAAGATGATGGAAAGTGGCTTTGCAATAACATCTGTGAGCTCCCTCGTCACTCGGGGATGCATCACATGCTGAGCCTCCCCACAGCCCCAGATCTCTGCCAGCCCTTTCCCCTGGGCCCTGTGAGTCCCCGAGTGGTGATGTCCTCATGGAATGCGAAGCACAAATCTGGAAATACCCAAAATTATGATGTGCAAAATGGCTGAAACCTGCTCAGACTCTTTGAAGGTGCCCACTGTTCTGAATATGTCAAAAACCATCCCAGTGGAAATGAAATTGTGGGTCTAATCCAGACCTCTCCAGGAAGAAGAAAATCAGTATAAATATATCCAGGATGCAAAGCTGTGCTTTGGCTTCAGAAAGGGGACTACGAAAAGAAACTGAGGAAGCGATACTTTAATTAGATGTTAAACCAGCTACAGTAGAGAACCTAAACTGAATGCTTTCATGGAAACCTGCCTAGGAGGAGCCAGTATGAGCCCAGAATTACTTTACTCTCAAGTAATTAAGCCAACAGGAAAGTAATCTTTAAGGAAAACTGACAAACAAAACAGGTACTGAGGATCTGCTAAACCCCGAACTCAGCACGTAGCCTGAGAAGTACAAGTAGAAATTTCAGTCCTTTGAGCAAAGCTGATAAATAAACATCAACCAAGTACTGCATGAAAGGTAGTGCTCTGCCTATTGGGTATAGAGTATCCATACCACAAGCTGTATAAACTGGTTTTATGCTACAGCATAAGGATGGCAGAATTGGAAAGCAGAGGTCCAGAGGATTAAAAAAGAACATGGAAAGTCTGATTTCATACTGTAATATCACATAAGAATTTTTTTTTTCTGATTAACAATTAATATTTGGATTATCTGACAGCAGCTGGGACATTTGAATTTTTCAAGTTCCTACACCCTGGAACTGAGAAACACTTCCAACTGTGATGCCATCTTCTTAGGTAGGTAATAAGGGTAATTTGCACTCTGTACTAGATACTGGATATCAAGTGTATCTATCTTACACACTGTTACGTACGATGAGCCAGGGACCATTTTCTGGCTCTGAGGTCAATGTTTCAGCTTCAGCTGATGCACATCTAAACCTCATACTGAGGCTTATAGATCTATATAACACACAAGTTAACACCATCTAAACACCTGAATGAGTCCAGTTTATGAGGTGGTACACTGAAGACTGAGCCCATCACTAACAGGTAAGATTTTGTTCCTTTTACATCAGAAAACAAAGACTATACAGTGGAAACTTCTTTTTACATCTTATGCAGACAGTTGGTGCTGGCACTACTCAGTTTTCTCCTAATAATCTACTTAACAGTATATGTAAAGCTCTTAATCTGAGTGGTTTTGAACCCTCGGTTCCCAGTTGCAAGGATACTGCCCCAGCCACCAGGCTGGAATGATAAGGTAGTGGGACCATGTTTATCCTTTCTGCTGGACCTTTATGCAGAAAGAAGTGCAAAATTGATGAGAAAGCGGAAAACAAAAGAGCTTGACTTTCCAGTTCAAAGAGAAGGATGGTGACAAGGAGGCAGAGCCCCAGAGCTGCTGAAGAGAACTTCAGGGTGAACAGAGACACTTACCATGCAGCCCTGATTTAAGTTCTTGCTCAAACACACTCTCTTAGTCACCATTACATATTGGTCAGCTCTAGGCCGTTCTTCACACAGGATGTGGTATCTTTCTTATAATTTTGCTTACTTCTGCCACAAAAAAAAAAAAAAAGATACAAGCTAGAGAGCCCAGTTGTAGTGATAACAGCTCCCACAGATAGTGTTATGTGCAATGGTATCATGGATAAGGAAAATATGAATAATCTTTAAAGATTAAAAAATAAATAAAAGTGGAAATATGATACTATTGTAGGGTCTGTTGGGCTCTTCTGGTAAATAGTGGAGAAAAACTCCATGAAAGGAGAAATTATTTATGTAACCTTTATCCATACTCAACACTAAAGCTAACAGCTGAAGTAATGACAGTCTTGTTTCCCTCACACCTACATCAAACCCAAATACCTTGCAAGCTATCTATAAAGAAATTAAAGATGGCATTGATGTGTCTACCTGAAGTTGGAAACTGCAAGTAATTGAACTGTGTGGAGGTTAATAAAAACACAATAGCTATCCAAGAAAATGAGTCAAAGCTGAGTCTTGATGAGCCTTTTTTTTGAAACGTGCAAATCTTTGAGATGCAATGTGTACAAGGCATAGTGAGACTGACAGTTCTGATCAAATATAACATTAGCACTGTTCAAACACTGCAACTTAGTTATTATTTGCCAGGTCTGTATAACCTGTAGGGAAAATAGACTGACACTATACTGCATCATATTAGTATAAACAGAAATAGATTGGAGTTAATTCAATGTAATAAAAAAAAAATTTAAAAAACCCAGAATTTGATGAAGTTCCATGTAGAATAAGTTGTATTAATGTATTCTTGAAAGCTACCTTCCATTTACTCAAGAAAAATAATAAAAAAGCTGTAGAAAGGACAATCCTACAGCCCAGAAATGCCAAAGTTAACTTTTCCTGTGCAATTATAACTGCTCCCTTGTGCTTACATATTATGACAGCCTAATTGCTTGATCACCTACTAATTTTCAAATGATACATTAGAATATCCTGCAATAACTTTTACAGCCCATATGAGACACATTTTGGAAGGTATGGTTTTCCTGAGGACTTTCCCTAGATCACTAAGTATCTTGGTAAATAAACATTATTCATGGACATTCATATTAAAAAAATCCTTGTACATTTATAAAAAGATTGCTGAAAAGTGTATATTTTTCTCAAGAAAATTATATATAACTGTGAAAGTGAAGACAAATTTGTCACATTACAGAAGTGTGCGAATAGCTTAAGTGAAGTTCAGTCTACCTTACCAACCTCCCAGTCCCTTTCTCTCTCTAACTGTCCTCTTTATTGCAGTGCTAGGAAGACTGACTGAAGACTGAAAAGTACAGACCAGATGCTTCCAAGAACTTCAGCTGGGGATGTATCTGCTGAAGAAGTTCTCAAAACTTCTTCCTCTAATGCACCTGTTTTATGGACAAATGTAAACCACTGAAAACTTGCGTGGTTTTTTTTTTTCTGCCCCTTCCTCACACACAAGTCTATAGGATTGGATGGAAGCCACCCAAGGGTAATGAGGGAGCTGGTGGAAGTGCTTACCAAGCCACTTTCCATCATTTATCAACAGTCCTGGCTAACTGGGGAGGCCCCAGTTGACTGGAGGTTAGCAAATGTGACACCCATCTACATGAAGGGCCAGAAGGAGGATCTGGGGCCTGTCAGTCTGACCTTGGTGCTGGGGAAGGTTATGGAGCAGATCATCTTGAGTGCCATCACACGGCATGTACAGGACAAACAGGCAATCAAACACAGTCAGCATGGGTTTATGAAAGGCAGGTCCTTCTTGACAAACCTGATCTTCTATGACAAGGTGACCCACTTAGTGGACGAGGGAAAGGCTGTGGATTTTGCTTACCTAGACTTTAGTAAAGCCTTTGACACTGTTTCTCACAGAATTCTTCTGGAGAAACTGGCTTCTCATGGCTTCGACAGGTGCACTCTTCGTTGCGTAAAAAACTGGCTAGGTGTCCAGGACCAAAGATTTGTGGTGAATGCAGCTAAATCCAGTTGGTAGCCAGTCTCAGGTGGTGTTCCCCAGGGCTCGGTAATGTGGCCTTTTATGTTTAATAAATGTATCAACAATCTGATTGAGGGGATCAAGTGCACCCTCAGTAAATTTGCAGATAACACCAAGTTGGGCAAGAGTGTTGTTCTGCTTGAGGGTAGGAAGGCTCTACAGCAGGATCTGGACAGGCTGGATCAGTGGGCTGAGGCCAATGGTATGAGGTTCAACAAGGCCAAATGCCGGGTCCTGCACTTGGGTCACAACAACCCCATGCAGTGCTACAGGCTGGGGGAAGAGTGGCTGGAAAGCTGCCTGGTGGAAAAGGACCTGGGGCTGGTGGTTAGTAGCTGGCTGAATATGAGACAGCAGTGTGCCCAGGTGGCCAAGAAGATCAACAGCATCCTGGCTTGTATCAGAAATAGTGTGGCCAGCAGGACTAGAGAAGCGATCATCCCCCTGTACTTGGCACTGGTGAGGCGATTCCTCAAATACTGTGTTTAGTTTTGGGCCCCTCACTATAGGAGGGACATT
>VUYV01000119.1:250854-493872 GCA_008711295.1 Anarhynchus alexandrinus
CGTGATTGTCGTCTCAGGAGCTTGATACGGTTTTGTATATATTTTTCATTATTTCTTTTTATTTTATTATTAATATTTCATTAAAGTAGTTTAGTTCCTTCTAAACTCATAAGTCTCTTTTTCCTCCTCTGCCTCTCTCTTTGAAGAGGGGTAGAGGGGAGCATCTGTCAGTCCCATCTGGGGTCCCCCAGGTCCCCAGTAGCCGATTTGGCCTAAACCACGACATCCAACCTAAATGATTCTACAATTCTATATGTAGGAGTAATTTTTTTAAAAAAGTGACTTAGCATTCACACAGTGAATGTATCATGGCCAGCAGCCAAAAAACAATATTAGAAGTTGCGTGCCAGGCAGGTAATCTAGTGTGTGTGGGAGGGAAACAGCGTTGTATTGAGCTTCTTATTTAACCAACTCCTAGGGAGTGCCACTGACCAGGATCTTCACAAATGGTATAAAACCAGGAACTCTGCATTCAGCAAAGCAGTTCACACCAGAGGGAAAAACAAAGGAACTTAAAGTCTCTTTCTAAGACTGCACAGGACTGCAAGAGTCGGCACAATGATGATGTTGGCATACCACAACACATGCTCCCCAGCAGCAGCCAGACTGACTGCTCCTGGCACAGAACTCTTGACTGAGATGAAGTTCCTGAAAGATGACTTTACCATTCAGGTCTCAGTTTGCAGAGAGCACCTGCTGCTTCTCCCCAAGACTCAGCTGGAAGTGATGGTGTCCTCATCCATATGAGGTGTGCTCTGCTCAAATCATTGAGCCACCAGGTGAAGGTGCCAAGGAAGGAGATGAACAGACTGCATAGTGTTGGAGGGAGTGAATGGGAGGAAATCTCCAAGTTCTTCATGAAGACTTCTCAGAGGTCAGCTAGAAACTGAGTGGGTGGTGGCTGGAAATACTTGTGACTTCCACCAACAGAAAGAAGGCTCTTTCTACACCGCACATGTGCAACCGAAGGACACTTGCAACAGGCAAAAAAGAACAAATTCCATCAGGGGATGCAGCTGATCCGTATGTTGAAAAGGTGACATTAAGAGGCACTAAGAGGCTGCAGTGGTTAGAGACTGGTTTGTGCAGGTGACAGAGGCACCACACAGCTGATGAGGCTTGCCATATTTGGAGTTTTTTTTCCAGGGGGCTTGGATCCAAGATGTGGCAGAGATTGCCAAGGCTTGCCCAGCCCTCAGACCATTACCTGTATCATCCCTGTGAGCACTAACATTGTCAACGGAGACTCCAGGGCTCTGTGACCCAGGTGAAAGGGCGCAGGGGCCCAGATAGACTAGGGTAGGGGTGGAAATACGCTGTGCATCAGCAGTTGGTTGAGCAGCTGGTTTTGTAAGCAGGGTTTTGCCTTCCATGACTACAGGACTCTCTTTGAGGAATAACTACATAACATAACTGCAGGGAGGTGGCATCTATCAGATAAAATGTGACATCTTTGTCAATAGGCTCAATTCACAAGGAGGGCTTTAGACTATGCTTGTCAGGGGATAAAGCCCAAAACTTGAAGAGAAGTTCTAAAGAAGGACAGGTGGTGGACAGAATAATGAGGCAGGTTCACTCTTCCCCTGAGAAAGCAGCACAACTGCAGGTCCAGTGGGATGGGAATTGTAACTTCCCAACACAGAACTGGAAATGAATTAGAAGTTCACAGATGGTCACAGAGCTGTGGTCACAGACTTATGACCTCACTGGAATCATAGAGGGTGTAATGAGATAGCTCACAAGGCTGGAGGACTGCAGTGGATGGATACAGACAATTTAGGAACGACAGGCTGGGAGGCAAGAAGGAGGGGCTCCCCTGCTACACAGAGAAAAGGCATGAATGCACACGGGAAAGGTAACAGGCAAATCAAAGTTCATTTAACAGGATCACAGGGGAAGTCAACATAGGGAACTTGTGATAAGTGTCTACTACAGACTGCCTCAACAAGAATAGGAGGTGGACAAAGCTTTCTTTGATCAACAGAAAGCAACCTCAGGATTTCAGGCCCAGGTTCTCTGGCAGGGGTCTTTAACCACTCCGGTATCTGCTGGAAGGGTAGCATGGTGGTGTGTAAGCAATTGAAGAGTTTTCTGGAGTCCACTGAGCACGGTCTTTTGACACCAGTGATACATCAGATTACCTGCTGGGTCTTCTACTAACAAGTAAGGAAAAACTGGTTGGTGATATGAATATCAATCAAAGCTTTGGGTGCAGTGACCATGTGCCGATAGGAATTTAAGATCCTGAGAGAATCAATGAAGGCAAGTGGCAGAATAAAGACCTTTAATCCCAGAGCAGGTTTTGGCTTGTTCACAGATTTGCTTTGCAAGATCCCATCAGAGGCTGCCCTGAAGAGCAAAGGAGACCAAGAAAGCTGGTTGATCTTCAAGGACATCTTCCTCAAAATGCAAGAATGACTCCATCCTGGTGTACTGGAACTTAAGCAGATACAGCAGAAGACCAGGCAGACTTAATGGGGAACTCCTGATTGCAAATGCAAAATAGCAACTGTACAGAAGGTGGAAGTAGGGACAAGCTATCTAGGAGGATTACAGAGACACTGCTTGAATGTGCAGGGAAAGAACTGGGAAAGAAAAAGCTCAGTTGGGATTCAAATTGGCCAAGGGCCTGAAGGGTCACAAGAACTTGTATAGGTAAAACAAAAGGAAGAGTAAGAAAAATGTGGACACGTTGCTGACTAAGTTGAGGGACTATGGACAAAAGATATATAACATGCTGAAGTACTCAGGGCTTGCTTTGCCTCAGTCTTTACTGGCAAGGTCTGCTCCCAGTCCCTGGTCCCTACCAGGCCCCTGGGCCTAGTGGCAGAATCTGCAGGAGTCAAGTGCTACCCATCATGGAGGAAGAGTGAGCTGATGACAATTTAAAGAAGCTGGACATATGCATCCAGTACTGCTGAGGGAGTTGGCCAATGTCATTGCAGGGCTGCTTGATATCATCTTTGAAAGGTCATGGTGATCAGGGGAAATTCCTGATGACTGGAAAAAATGTGTCACAACCATCTTCAAGAAGGTTGAGAAAGAGAATTGTAGGAACAACAGGCCAGTCAGCCTCATACCAGTCCCCTGGAAAATTGTGGAGCGAGTCCTTCTCGAAATCATTTTCTAGCACGTGAAGGAGACGGGCACGATTAGGAACAGTCAGTGTGGAATTATCAAAGCAAGACATGTCTGACCAACCTGATTGCCTTCTTTAATGACTTAGTGGGTTCTGCGGATAAGGGGAGAACAGTAAATGCTGTTTAACTTGGTTTTAGCAAGGCTTTTGACATGATCCCCCATAGTATCTTTGTAGAGAGGAGAGAGAGGTACTGGATGGGTGGACTACAAAGTGCATGCAGAGCTGGCAGTGATCAGCAGCTCAAAGTCCAACTGGCAGCTGATTATTAGTGGCAATCCTCAAGGGTGGGTACTTGGGCTGATCTTAAGGAAGCAGTGAAAGCCCACTGCTCCATAAGGGATGGGGAGCCAGGAGCTGAGTGCTACAACACAGCCAGCAAGGGGGGAACATGCTCAGGAACCTGACAGCGTCTCATGAAATTCAGCAAAGGCAAATGCAAAATCCGCATCTGGAATAGGATTTTGTAACGGCACAGGCTGACTATCTAGAAAGCAGATCGGTAGAAAAGGACCTAGGGTTACCTAAAGGACAAGAAGATAAGCATGAATAAGCAGTGCACTTCTGCTGCAATGCAAGCTAAAACACAAATCGGGTTGCATTAGTAAGAGTATAGCCAGTGGGTTAGTTGAAGTTCTTATTCTCCTCTAGCTGGCACTTGCGAGACTGCATTTGGAGAATTGTGTTAAGTTTGGGGCTCCCCAGTGTAAGAAAGACATTGACAAACTGGCAGAGTGAGTCCAGCAGAGGCCATCAAAATGGTTAGGGAATGAGAGCACATGACATACAAGGAGAGGCTGAGAGCACTGGGCTTGTTCATTTTGAGTAAAAGAAGGCTAGGTGACAGCTAACTGCTGTCTTCAACCATGCAGTGAGTGGAAACAGAGAAGATGGAGCCAGGCTTCTTGGATATGAACAGTGAAAATATGAGAGGCAACGAACAAAAGTTACAGGAAGGGAAATTCCTGATAATTATAAGTGAAAAAAAGACACCATGAGTATGGCCAAATACTGGAAGAAGACTCCCAGAGTGGCTGTAAAATCTTCAACTCTGGAGATATTCAAAACTTGACTGGACAAAGTTCTTCAGCAACCTAAGTTCAATGTTGGATCTAACTTCAAAGTTGATCCTGCTTAAGGCCTCACAGTGTTGAGGGTTGGGGGAGTTCAGAGAAGGCAGAATTAGACCAGGTCACCTTCCAAGGATCCTGCAGACTAAATTACTCTATGTTATGCATCTCATCATCAGCTTAGCTTTTAGGAATGTCTTAGAACATATTTTGAAAGCAAGACTTGGAAACATGGTCTGTAGTAACTTTTATTATAAGGTTATGATGAACCTATACATACGGTTCATTATAATGAAGAATAGGTATCGATGGCTCACTGTCCACATGGAAAGTGGTGCCATATGTGCTTCTGCAGGGGTGAACAAGGTCTGATACTATACAATAATGTCATTGACAATCTGAATGATGGAATAGAGCATGTGTTTATTAAATCTGCAAAAAACACTTGGCTGGAAGCAACATTGGAGGACAAGATTAGAATTCAAAATGATCCTGACAAACTGTAGGAATGGTCTGCGAAAAACAGGATGTTATTGAACAGACACAAGTGTGAGGCATTACTTTTAGAAGGCATACTAAATTGCACAAATACAGGATGTGGCTCATCCAGCTTGTTTGTACTTCTGCAGAACAGGATCCAGGAGCAACAGAGGATCACAGGCTGAATAAGAGTCAACAATGTCATGCTGCAGCAATAAAAGCAAACAACACTGGCATTTTTTCTTTAAAAGGTGTAGCCTGCAAGACCTGTGAAATAATCTTTCCATTCTACACAGTACTGTAAAGTCTCAACTGTAGTAGCCGGTCCAGTTTTAAGCACTACTTCAGGAAAGATGCAGAAGAATTAACTGAAGATCATGGCCTTAAACATAAATGCTATTGGAATTCTGATGAGAGGGTAATTTTGACTTACTTTCCTGGGCAACTGTAAGCATCCAGTAATACATCCTTTTCCCTGCTGTGTGCCGTACCCCTTCTTTTACAGTCATAGATCGAAATGATTAAGCCAATATCAATAAAATATCCTGAAAGGTAATCCTAAAGCAAGGAAAAATAAATAATACTTGAAACTTGAGGAAGAAGTGTATCATAGCTCGCTCTTTCCTAGATGATAGATGGCTTTTTTCTTTTTTTTGGCAGTGATGTCAAGAAAAAAAAAATATCCTGAATAACACCCTGTTTTCATTTTATTGCAAGCAAATAAGCAACTAAATAAATCCCCTTGGATAAATCCTGCACTTACTTTCACTCATGAAACTTCTCTGAAGTCAGTTGCTTTTCAGGAATATAATGAATATGTTTACTGGGTGTTTGTTTTCTTTTGGGGTTTGGGTTTGTTTTTTTTTTAACTACTTCTAATGTTACAGATATAATAGCTAAATATATAATTCAGGAAGATAATAATAGAATCATTGAATCATACAATGGCTCAGATCGGAAGGGACCTCCAAAGATCATCTGGTCCAAGCTTTCGTGGGAAAGAGAGCCTAGATGAGATTATCTAGCACCCTGCCCAATTGTATCTATATTGAAAACCTTCAGTGATGGGGACTCTAGCACTTCCCTGGGGAGGTTGTTCCAATGAATGACTGTTCTCACTGTAAAAAATGTCTTTCTTATTTTGACTCTCCCCGTGCAACTTGTACCCACTGCCTCTTGTCCTCTCTATGTGGTTTCTTGTGAAGAGAGAGTCTCCATCCTCTTTGTAGCTGCCCTTTAAGTACTGCAATACTGTGATGAGGTCCTCCCTGAGCCTTCTCTTCCCTGCGGAGAAAAAACTAACTCCTTCAGCCTTTCCTCATAAGGCAGGTTCTCCAGCCCTTTGATCATCTTCACGGCGCTCCTTTGGACCCTCTTCAGTCTGTCCATATCTTTCTTGAATTGTAGGGACTGGAACTGGACACAGTACTGTGGGTGCAGCCTGACAAGCACTGAATAGAGTAGGAAAGCAACTGCTGAGTAGAGTCGTAAATAATGCCAAATAATACTCATAGTTACTGTAGGTCCCTGCTGATAATATCAATGATATTTTGGTAAACTATTGAGTGTTCGCTGATAATAAAATTAGGTCATCAAACACATATACTTTGTTGACATAAACTAGCCTATTAATTTTCCATTGATGTCTGTTCCTTGGGGTATTATAAATGTTAAGTCCTTAAAGTAATAATTTAATGGTACCTGTTTGGGAAAATGTTTCTAATGAGATATGAGAGCTTGAGATCTTTTTTGTCTCCTGCTGTTGGTCATACTGCAGTACATAGACAAAGGTGTGTGACCAGCATCCTTTCTAAGCATTTTTTTGGTTCCAAGTAGCTGAAGTATAAACATGCAGAAGCATATAAAATAAACATAATTTGCCAATGAATTAGGTCTTTTTCTTCAACAAATAGACACATATAATAGCAACGATTAGTTTGTTGTATTATTGCACAGAACGTTTCCACCAAAAGTTAATTGCCATCATAAGTTATTGTCTAGAAACACAATAAAAGAAAAATGTCAAAAGTAACAATATTTTAACTCATACATATGGAACTTAAAAAAATGCTTGCTTGTATCATTTTTAAGACACCTGAATTAATTTTGTAAGAGCTACATGCTTTTAACCCTAATTAGGGTTTGCAATTTAGAAGAAAAAACATATTTTGCTAAAAACAGCACATGGAAATCTAGTTGTAAAAAGCATCTTGGACTAAAAATGGCAGTATGAACTGATTTCTTTGTGAATTAGCCACACTGTGATGAACGTCAGAGGATAATTCTTAAAGTTAGCTGGCAGCTTGGCACACTGTATGCAAATGGAGTGCTTAACAAAGAGTAGGGAATATAGGGAGAGGAGAGACTAACATGATTTTCCTTAAGAGCCTTACTGTTGTCTAGAAAATAGAACTTTATAGGTCCTCATGTTATCAAATTCCCATTGTGCAAGAGCCAACAATATAGACTGAAGCATCTACAGATCAAGGAGACGAGACATCAATAACAATGAAATGAAAAATCAGTTATAGAGAGAACCAACAAAGAGGTCAATATTAATTATTGACCTTCATAATAATTGACCTAATAATAACTTCAATATTAAAAATTACTGTATTCACTTCAGTCATGAAAAGCCTCTCATGGTTAAGTTTGTAAAAAATAAAAAAGATGAGAAAAAAATGGCTGAATTGATTATGCAGCTCAAACTCATGGTTTTAAAGCAAGATTTGTGAATCAAGCACAGCACAAACCCTTTCAAAGCCAAGAACATAAGAGCTATGCATTACCATAACAAATCGTGCTGTATGTTTTCAGTAATATCATGAATCCTGCTATTTACATCTATGCATCTCTTACTATGATTATAACATAAGGAAAGCAATTAAGCAAAAAAAAAAAAAGACAAACTGAATACATATTTTCATTTAAAAGAGTTATATTTTAAGCAGATCTGGTTACTGTTTAACTACTTCTGAGACTATTACCTCTTTTTACTCTAAAAGATTACATTTAATGAATTCTTCCCAGAAGTATTTACAACCATGAGAACAAACATAATGTCTGTTTTATTTTTACTGCTCAGAGTGTAAAAAGCAGAGAGAAATTTAATTTTGAATAACATAAATTTCATATAGATATTAACTACATATTTTTAAAATTACAACTGAATTATTTGGATAACCTATTGCAATAAAAATCAAAATAACTTAGTGAAGTCATACTGGCTTCACCTGCTTCACTGTGTTTGAAATGTTTATAATCTCCCTTGGAGAGTTTGTTATAGTGTTTCTGAAATTGCACAGAGTATAACAAAACTTGCCCCTGAAAATATATACAAGGCATTTTTTTTCACGGTTTTTTTTTTTTCTCTTTCAGGACTAAAGAAAAGGAATTATAGAAAAAGCAGGTAGAAATCATTTACAGTTAGAGTAGCAAGAAAATTCTAACTTCAGGTTTTTCACTTCTGCTTTAATGTACCCTGTCGTGTGGAAGTTTAAAAACAGTGAATGGAACTATTTTGTGCAATACATAGGCAGGGTAAGTTTAGATGCTGTGATGGCCTTTCAGTTTGTATTTCCTAGCTTTTTATTTTAAACTTCTAAGAAATCCTGGTTTTCAAGAGAAAGAGGCTAATAGCACTTCCTGAACCTGGCACAGGAACAAATCACATTATCCTTCCTCATGAGAATAGTCTAATTAAACACAACAGGAGTCCTCATATGGACATGGTAAACCAAGCAGTATTTTGATGCCACTGTGGCAGATAAATGAAAATTCTCTAACTCTTTCAAACATGGTTCAGTCCTGATCTATATCATTTCACTATGACAAAACAAAAAATCTTTTTTCCTAAGATTTAGTGTAAATATAGGTCTGTACAAAGCAGTCCCTTTTCACTTAAGTAGTTCCATTATTTGTAGCCAACAGTCTGTCTTTTAAAACATGTTTTTTCAGGCTTTCTCAGTTGAATGACTACATAATCTTTTTACCCAAAAAAATGTAGTGTTGCTACAATTTATTTTACAACTTAAATAAAATTGAGCTAAAACTTCAAACAATTATTTGTTAGTTTTATTTTCTCCCCTGTCTTTTGTTGCAAGCATAGGAAGATGGATACATGTCTTTTTCTTTGTTTTTCGAAATAATATTCAAGACCACCTTCTGGCATTTATGGAGAATGAAGGCTGAAAAAATTTGAAGACTATAATGAAAGAAACCTCCCGTCATCTATTACAGGTGAAGCAAAGGCATGTTCTGGGCGCAAAGGCATTGCTTTATCTCATTTCAGTGGGGAGCAAGTGTTGTGAAAGGTACAGAAGCGGATGAGATCAGATCCTGGCATCAGTCTTGTCTTTGTGAAGGATAAAGGAGTGCATAGCATCCTTCCACGCATACGTGTCTCTGGCCACACGTAGTCTGGGCCTGTGTCAATGACTGATGTTGCAAGCTGAACTGGAAATGGTTATAATTATGCAAATATCGGGATTTGCTAATGCAGAACACCTTGCTGGACTGGGACCCAACTAGCCACCTCATGAATGAAATTGTCACTGACAAATTCACAGTCTTTGTACCAAATATGTCAATATCAAGGAGATGAGACAAACACTATTTTTAAAGAAAATAAATGAATCATGTTCTCTGGCATTTCTAGTGTATGTACTCTTATTTTAATTTTCAATCTTTTGAGGTGTTAAAATGGAAGCAAATGAACACCAGAGCTGCAATTACTACAGGGCTGAGATTAGTGTTACAAATTTGTTGTTCTTTCAGAATGCCAGTGCTACAATAATGTTCACATGAGTTGATGAATGGCTCACCTCAATGAAAGTTTGCTTACCAAAAACAAACACTGTTGATTAGAGAAGACAGCTACTTCTTAATAGTGTTCCAGCTTATAAAAATAAAGAGAACATGATTTTGTAAAAATTTATCTGCAAAGCCAAATATGAGTTTAAGAACTAAAGGAAGTATTCATCTTCTTTTTTAATAAGAGGTTTTTTTCCTGTGCTACATATATATCATGTACATACATATATACATACATATATACATACATATACATATCATGTGATCTCAGCAGAGGAAATGACAGTCAGACAGCTCAAGTCCTAAACTGGGAATTACATAAAGAAGGATTTCACAAATACAACTTCTAAACAAACTCATGATTGCAACTTTATCAGACATTCAATGTGGAGGAATGCACTGATAGTTGTATATGGAACAGCTGTAGGCAAGAATTACCCCGGCATTTGGGTACATATTTAAATCATAGAGTCTTCTATGAATAGAAGAATGAAGTTTAGAACAGATAATAAAACATATCAAACCATATTTTGTTATCCCACTTTTCTAGAGAAATGAAGTTCATGCGGTTGTATTATTGCTCCATCGTTCCATCACAAAGATGAACAAGTCACTGACAAATTTTAAGCAAATTTAACAGTGGATCTCAAAGTTACAAAGTTACTTTGGGATTTGTAAAAGTCAGTTAAGTGGGTAGAGATTCAAATTAATATACCTAACCATAGAAAAGCAATTATATCTTAGCTCCCTACCCTTTTAATAGGCAGCAGCCACATGATGAATCAGAACAAGAAAACTGGTCAACATATCAGACAACATGAAGCTCCTACCCAACTATACTATTTGCAGTAACATGCCTCATCATATAGATGTAGATATGGGAATAATAAAGAGGAGAACTGTTGGGTGTTAGCTCCTAAGGGTGTTACAGTTTTTAGTGACTGTTAAAGTTCTAGGCTTAGGTTTCCGTTTCAAAAAAAAAGGTCATGTATTCTTGAATTCTCAAAAATATTTACACATATCATTAAATAACTAATGTTTACACAAAGTTGAGGACCTCCAAACTCTAAGAGGTTACCTGGTTGCCATATAGGATCATTATGAACTTAAAATATTCCCTTCTGATATCGAGATGAACAGTTTTGGGCAGCCTAACTTGAACATTTGCATAATTGGTTGGTTTGTAGACTGGAACAGTAATTTAACATTCCTACATAGTCATTTTGTACCTTGTACATTACCTTTTGTACTGGCTTTTTTGTTTTTTTTCTTCTTATGGGAAATTGGGCAAAGTAAAACAAGTAATGGAATCTTTCACTGACATTTCCAAATTAAGGATTTTTGCCTAGGTTTTTCTGGAGAATCTTTTTAAAAGCTTCCGGAACAGAACTTACTTCAGCCAAGGATAGAAACACCAAGTGCAATTTGAACATTACTCCATCAGCTCATCATTATCCACTAGCTGGAGGTTACCATGCCCAGAACTCATGTGATATACAAGAGCTTCTCATCAACTACAGTTGAAAGTCTGCCTGGTTACCTCACTGGAACACTCCTCTTTGGGGTTTTAAACTAAGACGGGCTGACCCTGTAGTAAAGCAGTTAAATGTATGTGTATTCAGTTTTGCAAGTTCTGCTATAGGACTTGTGGGAATGGAACCTTTGGCCCCTCCATGAGTATAGGAAATTGAAGTATACCTTTACTCCGAGTCATACAAGGTTGCTCACGGATGGTAGCAAATTGTAAAGGAATTTCCTTCCAAGCAAACTTTGTGCTTTCTTATCTCCCATAACCAATCTTTTGGGTTTTCTCCCCATTTTTTGCAGCTTTCTGAAATAATGTTGGTTCTGTGATTCCCAGCTAACCACTGTTTTAGTCATGTCTATGCATCTGGGCTATGCATACTGTCAAGCACCTACGGACCTTGCAAACAAGTAATATAACATACTGTATTTACAAGTACGCAGAGCTAATGCATCTCATAGTACAGAGCTGAGGTCTTCTCTTTCTTCTCTTGGTGGAGCTTAGAGCAGCTGCTGGAATCCTGGAGGATGTAGTGATCGAGTCCTGCTGATTCACTGCAGTTTATTATCTAAAGCTGGATATAAAGAGGATGGGCAATCCAGACAAATTCCTGAATTTGCTGTTACAGAAGAGACAGGATAAACAGGATTCTGAGACGAGGGTATGAGATTTGTTGTAAAATTCAAATTTGTGGCAACAGTCACTATGAAGCCAAGACAGAACTTGTTTTTGAACAGGGATGGATTTGCTCCAGCACGGTGTAGAGCAAATACACACAACTTTATTCAAACAACTATTTGAACAATTTAAGCCTCCTCAAAACATCAGAGCTACTTCTGTTTCTCTGTTATAATACTGGAGAGGCTTGAAAAAAATGCTCATTGCCATGAGGCATCGCTGAAACCAAGGGGCTCGGTAAAACTGCTGTTGACTGGGCATCTCTATGCAACACCACTCCCAAGAACCAGAAGCGCAAGTATTAACAAGAACTCTGGAAAAAAACATCCCTCTCCTTGAACAAGCAGCACACGAGCTCTCAGGCTGGCAGACCCCAGGGCTCCCCATGGTCCTTGCCCATGCCCAAGAGGACCACAGCTCAGGAGCCCTCGCACAACCCCTGACACCCTCACTCAAACCTTGCCGCTTGCTAAGACTGAAGTCGCTAGAAAAGGCCACCCCGAAAGGTCCCTATCCAGACGCTTTTCCTCACACAACAGCGTGGCACCAGTGCGGGAAAGGCACGGCAGAGGCCACAGCGGCTGGAAAGCGTGGGAGCCGGCCGAGAAGCCCGGCCGGCCGGGGGGCGGCCCAGGGCCCCTCACCACCAGGGTCCCGGGGGAGGCGAGACGGGGGCACCTCCCCGCCACGGAGGCCTCCGGCTGCCAACGGGCTCCAACCGCCGCCGCAACGGGCAGCCCGGGGAGGGAGGGGTGGGGGCGCAGCGGCCCGCCCCTCCCGCAGGGGGCGCCCTGGGGCGGCGGGGCGAGGCCTCGACCGAGACCGGGGCGGGGGGACGGCCCCGCGTCGAAGCGGGCGGGCGGCACCCTGTCACTTCAGGCGGCGTTGCGTAACCTCCCCGGAGCGGGTGGGCGCCGGCCCGCGGCGGCGGCGTGCGGGCCCCCTTCCCCACCCCACCCCTCCTCTGCTCTGCCCTCCCCTCCCCTGGCAGGAGGCGGCGGCTCCGCGCCTCGGCGCGGCCCCCTCACGCCGCCGCGGTGGCGGCGCGGCCCCCGTGCACCTGCTCACCTGTCTCCCGGCCGGTTGGGGAGGGGGGTGGGTGGGTGTGTGTGGGGTCCCGGCCCGGCCACGCCCCCCGACGGGCTCGGCGCAGGCGCCCTAGCGGCTACCGCAGGCAGGGGGCGGCAACATGGCGGCGTGAGCGGCGGCGGTTCGGGCTCCACAACAACAGCGGCGGCGGCGATCGCTCGCGCCGCCCTCGGCTCCGCGCGCCCCTCGCCTCCGCCGGGGCCGTGTCGCGCCGCGCCGCGCTGCGCTCGGCGGCTCTCGCTCCTCCCGCCCCGAGGCGGGGAGGCGTCCCCGGGGCTGGGCAGCCTTCGGCTAACGGGGCATCGGCGCCCATAATAATCCCTCATTATAGCGGAGCCCGGGAGCGGCTCCTGGGACGGTGCCTGCGCCTCGGGCCGGCTCCCTGCGGCCCCGCCGGGTGCGACTGCGGTGGATGCGCGGCTCGGCCCGGCCGGGCGGGGAGGCGGCGGCGGCAGGTGCCGGTAACGGCGGGGGGTAAATGGCGAGCGAGAAGCCGGTGTCGGGGCCGGACCCGCAGCCCGCGGGACTCATCTCCGTCGGGGCCGGCGGTGGAGGAGGCGGCGGAGGCGGCGGCGGCAGTGGCAGCGGCGTCGCGGTGATGGGGGAGCTGAGGGCGTCGGGCTCCGGGTCCGTCGTGCTCCCCGCGGGGATGATTAACCCGTCGGTGCCGATCCGTAATATCCGGATGAAATTCGCCGTCCTCATCGGACTCATCCAGGTCGGGGAGGTCAGCAACCGGGACATCGTGGAGACGGTGCTGAACCTGGTAAGCGGCCGGGCACCCCGCCCCGGTGACGCCCCGGCGGGCAGGGGAAGGGGGGGGCCCTGGGCAGCGTCCTCCCGGGGCTGCTCCCCAGCTCACCACCCCCCCCCCGCCCCTGTGCAACCCCAAAGGGACCTTCATTTTCCCAACCCCTCTCTCCCTCCTGCACCTACGGCCCTTCTCCGGCCGTCTTTCCTTCCCAAACTCCTCTCGTTCCTCTCTGTCTCTCTTCCCTCCTTAATACCCGCTCTTCTCCGCGTCCTGCGTGTGGCAGAAGCCCCCTCAGCGCTCCCTAAACTCCACGCAGGACCCTGCCTGGTCCAGACAGGCCACCCGTCCCCGTCCCCAGTGCCTCCCCCCCCTCCACCCCCAACCCCGGCCGGCTCCTGCGGGAGCGGTGTGTGTGCAATTCACAATGTTAAAAATAAAAATTATTTGCAATTTCGGGTTCTGGATGGCTGCCCTATAACCTGGTGGTGGCTGCCTCACTGGCAAGAAGAGTGGTGTGAATGTAGTATCTGTTTTTAATTGAAAAACGTTAAAAAAAAAAAAAAAAAGCAGGCTGAGCTGATATCTTTTCTTAGTGGCTGAAACATGTGAAGGGTTTAACCCTGTTAGCTCAGAGCTAGTTGAGTATTTTATGTAGAGGAAGGAGGAGGAGGGAGATTTTTGCAAGGATTTAGCACGCTTTAATATCTGTAATAAAGAGTTAGTTGTATTGCAGTATTGTATTGGGTTGCTCATGTCTTAATAATCTGCCATGCTTTCCAAAACACGTTCTTGTCTGCAAAGTAAGTGCTGTTGCTAATTTTATTTAAGGTCTGTGCGTTGCAAAACGCTATTGTACACTGGTAAATAGCTTGAAACAACGAGAAGATGCTAAAATGTAGCTCCTTAGTCATCCGCTTACTTCATGGAGTGAAAGAGTTACTGCAGGACTGTATGACTTAATGTTTTTGCGCTACCTACACCAAAGCCTGAGGAACCTACAGAAGCCAAACGAGTGGATCTAAAAATGAATCACTTTCAATTATGTGCAATTTGGTGCTGCTCCTGAATGCAAGATTTGCTGCAGCAAAGCTTTTGAAGCAGTTCAGTCAATGAAATATCCTCAATTTTTGCATATAAAATATGGTAGAAAAATGACTGCTCAAAACTGAATGGCAATTAATTGAAACTGCCTTTGTTTCAAATGAGTTTAATGCTTCTCACTTTCAATCATTTTATACAAAGTCATGTAAAGAATGTATTTTGTTTCAAGCACTTTAAAAAGATGTATTCCTCTGTTTGATGGTTATTTGCATTTGACCTAGCACAGACTGAATGGAAAAGCTGCAGCATGCAGGGAAAGACATGGTTTGGTCAGATCATTTTAATATTTATAGCTTATCCGAACACACAGGGTTAAAGCCTTAATAGTTTTGTGAATATGTCAAAACAGTAATCTGGTATATTTCTCACTCCTCTCTACAAGCTGTTTTCCACTTAACTGAAACGTGATCTGTAAATTTTTTTTTTTTGTACAAGTCTGGTAGAAGTCATCATAACTTTATTGGATTATTACCCATTCCTTTAAAAGTAGCACTCAAAATAAGGGAAAGACATGCAGTTATCTTATTAGCTGGCTTTGTATAGATCATGACAGATAGAAAGATGTTTAATCTTTTTCTGTTTTTCTTTCTTCTTTTATCCTTCTTGCTGATATTTAAGCTTATTTTAATTCTGGCTGTTAATGCATCAGCAACTGGACTAACATTGGCTTGTCTTTGGTGGGGGGGAGGTTAGAATGTGTTTTGGTATTTGTGTGGAGGACATGCAGTGCATGTTACAGTGCTTGCATGTAAGATCTACCTACTAATTAGTTCCTGTTGCTGAAAACTATGCTTATATTTAAAAATAAATGCGAGAGTGTTTAACAGTGCTCTCAGCATTGGGAGACGTATATGAATGTGAAACTGCTTGGGAGTCTGCTGCAGTAGCGATGCATTCTGGATCAGTCATTACTTAACAGATGGACTCTAATATACAATAGTCAGTATTCCCACAGCAGAGAGAGGTTATATTGTGTCTGCTAATCTTTTTCTTTTCAGGGCAGTGAATGTCTCAAACTTATGCTTGTATATTTGAAACTTAATTTCTTCGCATGTGAAACAAACATAGTGAATATGGCAGATAGAAAGTAAAACTGATGGCATATCCCTAAACTACTAATCATTATCTGATTCTGTATTAAGGATTTTAACAGTAACTTTAAATAAAATGCAGTTTTGTATTTTAGAAGCATTTTTGGGGGTGGGTGAGGGTGGAGAGAACTCAATTTGGTTGGTGGTTTTTTTTTGTTTTCTTTTTTTCTTTTCCTTCAGCTTTTACCGTGGCTAGTTCTCAATGACTTTTGATGCAAGTGTGATAATGAGTGGACAGTGCTTGAAGAGCTGATGTCAGTTGATATGTTAAGTCTCTGAGAGAATTATAACCTATACTGTAGCATATTGGGTATCTATAAGCCATTTAGGAATAGCTTTTTAGTATTGGAATTCTTCATAGCTGAAACTTCTTTTATTATTGGAGAGAATCAGAAGTTAAAGATTGAGACGCTTCTTTTATTTTCTTATCTGAGATTACTGCTGTCTTCTCTGTAAAGCTTAAATAAGTCTATTTGTTCTTCCTGCATCTGCGTGGATGCAGCAGCAAATGTCTGAGACAAAACTTTGGTTTGGCTTGCCCTTGTCGTGGGGGTGATCACTCTTCTTTCCTGTTAAGTTTTCATGTTAGGGTTTCTCTTGGACAGTTTTTACCTTTAAATGTTTGGTTTGGTGGCCCCACACTTTAGTCTGTATTACTGCATTTCAGACTTACTTCACATGATGCCTTCTGATGTTGATGGACACAGTGATTTGTTGTATCTGTGAGGTGAGGAGGAGATGAAGTGCTTTTCATGCAGTGCTGAAAATCTCTTTCCATGTCTAATATGTTTTTGGATTTTCAGCTTTGCCAAATTTTAACAATTGACTTTCAGCTCCAACAGTATTTTGTTCTTGGGCATACCTATGCTGTTTATGGGATTAGTTGTTTCTCTTTATGCTTTTCTTTTTCTTAGTGACACTTTTTTTCCTCTGAACTCACTGTGTGTTCAAAGTTCTGTTATACTGATGAAGTTGTTTAATGGAGTATCACTTGGTAGAGTTTCTAGTATTGCGTGTGTTATTTTTCATTGTTTGACGTTAGAGTGGAAGGCATAGTGGAGAGAGGGTTCAGCACTTTATATGCCAATGCCTATGAACTACTTAGTTATCCTTAAAAAAAACCTTGTAGTATTAATACTATGAAGGTCAGAAGATGTTAAAAGTCTATGAGCTGAAGGCTTTTCTAGAATTAATTTAGAGAATATTGTATTATTTTTACATTTCTGGAAGTAGGAGGGAAATCCCTATCATACCTCGTGTTCTGTGATGGTGCTTATTTTGATTTTGGTCCATGAGTTTAATAGAAATTCCCAGGTTCAGCATGCTCTCTCTGAGATGTGTGTTCACTGACCCTTGTGCACTGCAAAGTACCAAACTGGAAAAGGCTTTCCTTGCAAACAATGTAATCCTTTAATTGCTCTTAGTGATTTCTCTTCAGGGATATTTTGACACCAGTTCTGTGCTTCTATTGATGAGGAGGCCTTTCCCCTTTGAACAGCTCTATTAATTTTCTTAGGGTACTGTCAAGGATGTTGTTATTGCTATGATAGATGTGCTTGTTGTTGTACTCCACAGTTCCTTTGCTTCTTGATACCCTTTTGTACTTATGATATGTGTTAGACTGATGTTTAACATAAAGTTCTGAAGCATGTGCTCCAGCAACTATGATATTAAGGTGGAAGCGGGTCAGTCTGTCCACCTGTTTTCTTCTAGCTCAAGTGTATTTTTGTTTCACGTATTTCATAGTTCCAAATTTCCACACCTGGTTTTAATTAACTTTTCTATAATATATCTTGAATGGCCTTGCCTTTCATTATTTTTACTGACTTACTTCCTTAATTCTTTGCTTTTCCAGTATTTTAATGGTCTTGGGAATTTTTCCTTCAGTGTATATTTTGAACTGTCTCTTGTCTGGCCAGCTTTCATCAAACGTGACTACGTGAACTGCATTGTTTCTTAGCTTTTAGAAAGCTTTCTCTGTTCCAGTTTGAATTTCCTAGAATTTTTGATTTTGAGTTTTGTAGTGCTGATTCTATGGCAGTGCAATATAAGAAAGGTGAACAGGAAGCAGACTGATACTAAAAAAATGTGACTGGTGCTGACACATGCTGCTTGTTTTGCCTATGCATCTTGAACAGATGATGTGATACAGATTTGAACAGATTTCAATCTGATACAGGTGTAGCTGACCAAGGTTCTCCTTGTGCAATCTGGAAGGCTTTTATATATGTTTTGTCAGGCTAGAGTGTGCTTATAAGAAGTAGGTCAAACACCAGGTACAGTTCAAAAAGTCTCTTGCTGTTCTTGTTGACTACAGCCCACGCTTCTGCCTAGCTCTTCTCATTTTCTTGGCTGTTCCATCCTACTTCAGTGTTAGTCACCCATCACAAGAGGTAAGCCGTTTTTTAGTGCTCTGTCACATTGTGTGCTTGTAGGAGTGGCAGTTGCAGCTTCAGAGCAAATGGGTTAGATTCTGTGAGAGATGCTTCTCGCCCCACAGGCTTTCTGTAGTAGTTGTCATAAGGAAAAATGTAAAGGGAGGCATATATAAGAAAGATTTTTTAATTTTTTTTCCTTTGGTACTTATTTTCTTCAGACATTGATTTAGGGTTGTCCTAATCTGAAGTTGGCTTTTGATATTTGAGTGCTTTGAATCCATGTAAAGTTTTGGTTGCTGCAACATCCTGTGACACAATTCTACTCTTGTGTGCGGAGGAAGAATTACTTTTGTTTGTTGGATGCTGTTGTGCTCTGAGAAAGCGTGGGCCTTGTGAGCTGTAGCTTCCATCATATGACTTCTGTTTTTCTTGTGGAACTAGCTTTGCAGGCTTGAGAATCTTATTCCATTGTCTTGGTGGAAGGCTTCCAATTTTTTATACATAGTATTATTCAAAAAAGTGACGTTTTGGGGGATTTTGGAGTGGTTTGGTGTTTTTTTTGTTTGTTTGAGGCTTTTTGTGTGTGTGAGTTTTGTTTTAGGTAATACTTGACTGGAGGTAGCAGTCCTTGTCCAAGTTACTGTCTGTCCCACTGGTCCCTTTTTATCCTGTTCATATTAGCCCCATACTAAGCTACATCTGGGCGTTACTGTAGAAGCTACCAGAGCCACATGGAAGGAGCAGTATCCAGTGCAAAAGTTTGTCATAGCATTCCATGGGCAGCTACTTAAGAGTACCGTAGCTCTTGTTGTTATCTCATACTTTCATGGAAAACTTAGTTTTGGTTGCAGAAAATCTTTGAATGACTGAATGTTCACTTAATTTCTTCTAGTACAACTGATTGCTTTTGGCTTTTATCTAATCTTTGACAGTAGGTGTTTATGGGTGGGAAGTTTTTTCAATCCTTGTATCAGTCATGAAGCACTAGTGATATCTCAGCAGGTGGCTTGGAATCTGCTGTGGTTCTGGTTTGAGGGATTGATACATTTCTATAGGCGTTAACTTTTTAAAATCTGTCATGGTGAACATATCACTGGGTATTCAGTACCACTTAACTCTGAACAGCTATTTTCTTCTGAGCTTTACATCTTACTTGTCTTTACAGGATTTAGTTCATGGTTTGTAAGGGAGGTGAATAACTAAAGGCTTTCTTGTTATTTTTGTCACACCAAAGTAATAAGGTTCTGAGATTGGTGTTAATAAAACACCTCCAATCTTTGGCCTTTGCCCCTACTCCCACCTGAGACCCTACCTATGTTTTATCCCTTTGCATCAAGCAAAGGGTTAGCACCTTTCTCTATCGAGTTGCTATTTTTACAAAATTATGACCTGATTTCCCATTTCAACCATGTGTTTTACAAGACGAAGCATTTAGCTGTGTACTCAGTTATACACTAATCTCTCTCTCCCCTCCACATTTTCCCTCACTGTGCCCCCGCCCATGGCTTTCTGATGAGTACTCACAGGGGTAGAAGTCAAGGGGCATGGCTCATTACATTCATGAGGTTGATGTCTAGGAGGCTGTGGTGCTCTTTTTCTTTCATGTTAATGCTTTTCAGTGTCATCACTCATACTTTTCAAATATATGAATCACTGTCTGTATTGCATCCTTAAAAAAGCCCCACCAAAACCCAATACCCAAAAACTGCATAATCATCTCTGAATTCCTACTGAAGCATTCGCCTTTCAAGCCATATTCAATATACTCAAAGTGGAATGAAATCTGTGATTTGGTTAGTACCAAACCTGAGACTTTTATATCCTGATAAATACTGTGCCCAGTATAAACACAGCTGTGTTAACTTAATAAGCTATCCAAGCTATTTTAAATCAATATCTTAATCTTACCTGTTCATTACTTTGTACTGCACTTTTTTGGTTTTGTATCTTAGCCTGTCTCAATAAATCTGCCATTTCAAATCAACTTGTATTGCTCTCCCATTACTATAGCATTTTGTAGTACTTTACACAGAACAGTATAATTGCAGCTACCTCATTAGGTGGTATCTTGTATGTGCCTGGTGGCCAAAGGGTCAGTGTAGTAGTGTGTGTTTATGTTGCTGAAGTTCCATTTATTTCATGATGGAATTTGATCCTTAATTACCATTGATATTTTTGGAAATATCCCATTGTGGATTTTTATTAATTCTTGCATAGGCAGAATGCTTAAGCTCTCTTTAAGTGTGAATCAAATTTAGAACTTGCTTTTACAATCAGAGGCAGCAGATCTTTTGAAACATCAGTTTTGAATTTGAGGTTCTACCTTCCACTTCTGTCTTACAAAGGTTTGGCTTGGATGTACTACAGGGTAGTACAGGATGTACTACATATCAATATATGATATTCAGCATAAAGATAATGAAAAGAAAAAAAAAGAATTATTTGTGAAGAGCCACATTGCATCCTTAATGATAGAAATACCTGTTTCAACTATAGGATTATGATGGATTTCAGCAATTTGAACTATAGTTTTGTAACTTCCAGTTTAGGAAGACTGTTAATGATGTTCATCTCTAAGAGAAAGATTATTTGTTATTTCCAGTAGAGAAGCACTTCAACTTCTGATCAACCTGCTGACTTTCTGCTAAAATTTGCATTCTGGTAATTTTTGTGGTTTAGAGTTTGTTCTACTTCTGCAGTACATAGAAAATAATAATCTTCAGTAAATAGGTAAGTCTAAGTAGTTTTTGTGTTACTGAGATTTATACCAGTGATGTCGATTCATTTATATTAATGCAAGCCTATAATGTGACTACCCTGCTTTAATTTAAAATTGGGTTGCATAAGTGAAATTGTTCCAACATAACAATTCACTGAAAGCTTGCATAAATGTGAATATGCTTATGCTATTCAAGAGCTTACAAATGCTTGACTTCTATATTTGGAAAACGATGTTTCTTTCACTGCCCTTTTGTTTACAGTTGGAAGCATTTCTTAACTATGCAGAATAGGTATTAGGTTTTGGAATTAGCTGAAAGTGAGATAGGGCAAGATATTCACTTAAAAGTGAAGTTGTTATTCATATCATGCTTTTTAGTACCTGATGGCTTTTTTATTACTGAGTCAGTGTAGACAGAAGGATGGAAGTAGAGCCTACTAAACTAACTCCAGTACCAGCAATACGGCACTGTAATCAGTTTTATGTGATCTCATGGTTTTTTTGCCTTTGAAGTTTTCATATTCTGACACAAGTACTCAATTACATAAAACTTTTTAACTTTTATTGACTTTTGATTGCCTGCTTTAAGAGCTGCTATAGCAGGTTTTTTTCATTTTTTGCTATTTTGTTTTGTAAAAAGAAAATGGTTTGAATATTTATAAACACAAATATGAATTTGGAAACAACGTGTTATTTGATTCACAAAGGAGCCTGTACAAACCTATTGAAACAAAGACTCTTGCCTACTACAGCATTATAGAAAACAGTAAGATATGTTTTCATATATAGAAAGATATATTTTCAGATATAGAACGGTAACCATGAAATACATGTTCAAGATAGTAATGAACTGACTGAAGCCAAGCCCTGTCTTGGATTGCTCATGCCTGACCGATCAGAGTTTGCTCTTATTCTTTAGCAATACTTTGTGTAGCTCACTGCATCCAAAAATATTTGTGAGCTAAAAATCTTCCTATGTCACTTTTAGTTTTAAGAAACTTCATTTTAAAAAATAATAGAGAGGAAAAAAAAAAAAGGAAAAAAGTTTACTTGGAAACCAGGGGAGCATTCTTGCTAAAAGTTGAATTTGTGTTTTATAGCTGCCAGAATGGGAAATCTGTTTGCCCTTCCCAATAGGACATTCACATCAGAATGTAGCTACAGAGTTTTGTCAGCTCCAATTGTGTAGCATCTCCATAATGTGAGCAAATGTGAACCAGTATATCTGAGGATATTATACAGGGAGAGTGACCTTCCCAGTGGTCTGGAAATGGACTTGGGGATTCTTTGCAGAATGGCGTTAGCAGCAGCTGTTGAATTTCGGGAATTGGAATGCTGAGAGAATGAGGCAAGAGCTGTTGCCTGAAATGAGAAGAAAAAGCCAATTTTGTAAGAAGAAAGCAGCTTCATCCCTTTCAAATAGTAATTTTTATCTTAATAAATGAAACTTACCAAGGGGCCTCTAAAAGCTGCATTGTGGCTATGTTAAGTTATGGAAAGAGGAAGGATGTAAAGAACCTCACTAAGGGGTACATTATACTTTCATGGCTGGTGACTTTTGGTGTTTTCTTTTGAGACAGAGAGCTCCAACCAAAGCCATTGTTGTGAACTTGGTGTTTACACGTCCAATAGGATTGTTTGCCTCAAGATGTTCCTCCATGAAAAAGAAGTTCACTGACATAAAATTGTTAAAAAATTAATATCAGCACCCTCTCTTTTCCTTCTGTTATGCCAGTGAAATGCATTATCTGTTTTGGTAAATGGCAAGGTGTGTGGTATTTGTGAGTCGTATCTGTGACTGACTGTTAATATTCGTATGCCAAATAGCTGAAACTTATGGGAACATTTGTGTAAGACTGTGTTTGACTGAATAAGGTCTTCCAAGCAAGATGCTCAGCAGTTGGGAGCTACTCCATTCTTCTAATTCTTTTTCCCTAAAGAGATTTCTGGAGTCCCCGCCCCATGTTTTAGTCTCTGGGGTTCCAAAAATCTTCTTTGATGCTGCTTCTGTGTCTTCAGCTATGGCATGTATACCTCCAAACGACCTGCAGATGTCTTCTGGGTTTTGTTTTGTTTTATGCAGCTTTTAGGTGATTTGAAAGACTACCTCATCCACTCTGTTCCTCATGGAAATGTAGCAGCCTCTATTGCATCTTTTGGTATCTTAGAGAGCATTATGTGAATGCAGAAATAAGACTTACAAGAAGGGCCTGTTAGAGTTGCCTCTGCTATCCAAGGCTGAAGTGAATTGAGTCCATCTGAAAAGAAACTTCAACATACTGTCCTGGGCTCATATGCAACACACTTTTTTTTTTTTTTTTTTTTTTTAAAATCATGTTAGTGATCATGCCTCTCCATTTTTCTCTTTGGCACGAACACTACAACATCCTCCTGAAACTTCCTTGCCAGAGCACTTCCATAAACTAGCAGAATCACAGAAATGTCAAAGAATTGTACAACAGCTGCAGATGGAAGGGACCTCTGGAGGTCTCGAGACAAAAAATCTGTGCTCAAAGCAGGATCAACTAGAGAAAGTTGCCCAGGGCGTTGTCTGGCTGTGTTTTGGATATTTCTAAGGGTGGAGACTCCCATGCCAAGGTTTTAGTTAGGTGTAAGTGGAATTTCCTATGCCCATTACTGCTTGTCCTGTCGCTGGGTGGCACTGAGAAGAGTCTCACTCTTTTATCTCTACTGCCTGTCTACCCTACCCCCCTACAAATACACATAGACACTTATAAGATCTCTTCAAACCTTCTCTTAAGGCTAAACAATCCCAGCTCTCTCCAGCCTTTCTTTGTATGTCAGATGTTTCAGTCCCTTAATCATTTGCACATTTAGATCTTTATTGTCCTTGTGCAGATAATAGTGCTCCCTTTCCAAAAAGTGGGAGGTGGAGTCTGGGAAGCCTTTTAATTATAGCAACCCTTTTCCTCATCTCACAGTATGAGCTGCAGTATCTCCCACAAATAATGCAGTCAATATTGCTGTGCCTAACCCAGCAAAGGACAATTTGCACCACATGCAGCCAAGAAAGAAAACAGACCTCTGTGAGCCACAGCAGTGAGTGTTTGCTTTTCATCTGTTGTGCCTGCTCGTTAATAGATAGCCTTGGATGAAACGCACAAACCGAAGAGTGTCTGTCAGTTCTGCAAATCACAGTTACGGGTGTAGGTAGGCTTTATTTCTTGATTTTCAGAAATATAAGATGTAGCTACATTTGATACTCTGCTGAAAACTTATGAGGTTAATATTAATGTCTTAATACTGAGTTAACGAAACTTTGTGGCTCTTAACGTATCCTATAAATACTAACTTCTTCAATGAATTAGCATGAATTGAGATTAAACTAGAAGAGCTATTAGCATAGTCTTCAAAGTTACAGATGCTTGATAGAAGAAGGAAAAAACCCAATACCCATGAGTCTATAGATAGTCTAATATTTATAGATTAAATGTTTGATAGCACTTTATGTGCATGTAACTATATGTAACTTAGAAACTGTAATATATTGAGCAAACATGATTATGTAACAAAACTTTTGTAGGTTGTGTTTCATGTGAAGAAAATAATTCTTCCGTTCAAAGTAACTTGTACTGTGCAATAATAAACACATTGTGACTGGAACAATGTGTAGGCTTAGTCACTGAGAGGCAGTCAGTCTTTGGCAATTGATGCCGTACATTATTTGATATTTTAAAGGCAGTGCTCACTGAACAGGAGTTGATACTGTCTTTAAAATGGACGTGTTCTTCAATGAAGTTGATAGTTACAGGTATTTCCTAAAACCCAGAAGCAGGTTATTCCCAGTTCACACAGCTGTGATGATTTCTCTTATTACTAATATAAACAGTTCTTATAACAAGGGAAAAATAATTATAGTAAAATAGCTTATGTGATTATTATTTTTCTAATAAAAAGTGATTAAATTCTATTTAAGAAAAAATTTGGATCTACTTGCTTTGTTGTGTGTCGTGGTTCAGTTAAAAATAGTTTTCAAGTCTGTAATCCTTTTTCTCACTTTAAGGTGTAGTTTACTAAGCAAACTTTCACTTTTTCAGAAAACAAACAGCTCAAACTAATACATGTAAAATGGGTTAAGAGCCTTCAGTGTAACTATAAGCAACAATCAGAAGGGGGAAGCAGAAGTTTCAACTGAATGAGGTTAAACCATATAAGGTGATACCTTTTAGACTGTCAAAGATGATACTACTCCATTTGAGTCTGTTCTTAAAAGTAGCAGCACAAAAAAAAATCAAGTTAATTTTTCAGGTGAAGTTTGGCTATTAAGAAATGGTTCCACTGAAAGGAAACTTTACATCTAAAAAACCTCTAACAGTATGAGTGGAAAATCCTGAGTACAACAGGTCATCTTCTCTCAGTGATACAGTGTCCTCCTGGATTTACAGAGACCTTGAAATGACTGGTTATATGATGTTTTATTAATTTTTGAGGTGTCTGAGGGAATTACCACCATCTGTTAATACCAGAGTCTAAGCCCGCATGTGGGCTTCAAAATGCTTTAAGTCTTGAATTTTTTGAGTAAGAAATCCTCTTAAAACTTAAATCAGTTAAGAGGTTTCAGAGTGTAAATAGAAAATACCTTTCTCTTTTTTTTTTTTTGTAGTCCAGATTTAAGCTCTCGGACTGTTTGTCATAGTTTTGGTTTGTGGTTCTAGCCTGTCCTCTGAAGTTAGAATAGCTTCAAATACTTGTAATTGAGCTCTTCTCCTGCACTAGTTATGACATAACTGGCTTTTCAACTTACTTTATGTCAGCTGAGCTCTGACTTCACCCTGAAAAGAGAGCAGCATGCATAATGTATTTTCTTCTGACTGAGATCAATCCTAAATGTGCCTTGTACCAAAACCTGATATTATCCAGATGTGCAGAAAAAGCCGTAAGAAGCTTGAAGTGTTGATATAATCTAAATCCTTTCTGGAGGTCAGAGGAATCTTAGGAGCACATTGTTTAAATTATTATTTCAAAATTCCTATCTCATACGCTCTTTGTGGAGTTACAGTAGATTTTAGGGCTTCCTCAGTAAGGAAGCTGGTTAAGCAACCTGAACTAAACTGGTGCCAGCCTGCTAACACAGGGATTCAGTTTTTTGAACTGTGTCCATGGTCATGTTATGTCTTTCTATATTACGATCTCTTAAATTGTTGTGTTTCCCTCAGCCCCTTAGAGGTACCAGGGCTTTTGGGGGTGTGTGACATTTTTGAGGGTGAGGGTTGGGGTTCTTTTTTTTTGCTTAAGCAGTACATCTGAACTGGCTATGTACGTTTTTGCTGCATTAGTTTTTGAAAAATCTTGGGTTTAAAAATTTCCTTATGTATGCATTTTGTAGAGTATGAGCTGTTGAGGAGACCACATACTTCAGAGTACAAGCAGTATGTGCTACAAGCTGAATATTGATTTAAAATTCCTTTAAGAAATACAGAAGATCTCCTGGGAGATAGGAAGGAATTGTTTGTGGTCTAAAACCAAATCCTGACTTAAGAACAACTCCTTGGCACTTCTATTTATTTAGAAAATTGAAATCCAACTAAATAGTCTATTCTTAGTGTAGCAAAATGAGATCTTTAAAACACTATAATGAAGGGCTACTGAGGCATTATTAAAAATTAATACAGCCAAGAGAGTTATTGAGAAAAGCAGCATTTAACAGTAATTGTTAATACATTTTGGTACTGCTATATGGTAAGTAGCTTCCAGCTTCTTACTCTGTGTTCAGTTTCCCTTGTAATATTTTTAGTTTTTTCAACACTTTTGTTCTTATATATTTGTAAGTTAAGAGTAACCATTCTGGGTCAATAGGTTTGTACTGTGACTGAAAACAAAGACTTGCCTGAAGTCTTTTATTGTTATAAGCATCAAAATAAGCTGTAGAAGAAAAATACTTTAAGTAATCAGACTGATCTTTGGGGAGTAAAATGTCATAGAAAAATCTATATTACGATGCTTTGTGGGGAGAATGTCAGGGATAATGCTCGGGTTTTGAAGGTGTTGGGGTTTGGGGGATTGGAGAGATATAGTCCTGGTCTCAGAGAGCGTATTGGGTTTGCGTGGCAGGATTTTGGTAGTGGGGGGGCTGCAGGGGTGGCTTCTGTGAGAAGCTGCTAGAAGCTTCCCCTATATCTGATAGAGCCAGTGCCAGCCGGCTCCAAGACGGACCAAGGATGAGCCCATCAGCGACAGTGGTAGCGCCTCTGAGATAACACATTTAAGAAGGGGGAAAAGTTGCTGCACAACAGCAAATGCAGCTGGAGAGAAGAGTGAGAGTATGTGAGAGGAAGAACTCCGCAGCAGACACCAAGGTTGGTGAAGAACGAGGGGGAAGAGGTGCTCCAGGGACCAGAGCAGAAATTCCCCTGCAGCCTGTAGTGAAGACCATGGTGAGGCAGGCTGTCCCCCTGCAGCCCATGGAGATCTGTGGTGGAGCAGATATCCACCTGCAGCCAGTGGAGGACCCCACCCTGGAGCAGGTGGATGCACCTGAAGGAGGCTGTGACCCCATGGGAAGCCCGTGCTGGAGCAGGCTCCTGGCAGGACTTGTGGACCCATGGAGAGTAAAGAACCCATGCTGACCCAGGTTTCCTGGCAGGACTTATGATGCTGTGGGGGACCCACACTGGAGCAATCTTTTCCTGAAGGACTGCACCCTGTGGAAGGGACCCACTCTGGAGAAGTTCATGGAGAACTGTCTCCAGTGGGAGGAATCCCACGCTGAAGCAGGGTAAGAGTGTGAGGAGTCCTCTTCCTCAGGAGGAAGGAGCGGCAGAAACAACATGTGATGAACTGACCACAACCCCCATTCCCTGTCCCCCTGTGCTTCTCAGGGCAAGAGGAGGTAGAGAATTCAGGAGTGAAGTTGAGCCCAGGAAGAAGGGAGGCATGGGGGGAAGGTGTTTTAAGATGTGGTTTTATTTTCTCGTTACCCTACTCTGACTTGATTGGTAATAAATTAAATTAATTTCCCTGAGTCGAGTCTGTCTTGCCCACGATGGTAATTGGTGAGTGATCTCTCCCTGTCCTTTTCTCGACCCATGAGCCTTTCGTTGTATTTTGTTTTCCCCCTGTCCAGCTGAGCAGTGGCAGTGATAGGGCAGCTTTGGTGGACACATGGCGTCCAACCAGGGTCAACCCACCACAGACGGATAGGTTTTTTTTTTTTTTAAATGATGGAAACATTTTGAAATAAAATTCTTAAGGAGGTACAGAAAACCTGTGGGTTAAATATTTTCATTTTTTCAGAGATTGATTGATGTGCACTACTGTTCATTTCTCTGTATTTCAACAAACAGCTGTTTTTCAGCTGTTGAAATCTGTAGAATTTCTTCATTGTGTTGACGTTTGCAGTGGTGAAGTATAACTAAAAAAAGTGATTGATACTTTCGAGTAATGAACAACGTTTAGTTATGCATGCTGGCTGTCCTGGATGCACTGCTGTTTCTGATACACCCAGAGATTCTGACTAGTTAAAAGAACTGACAGTGGTGTATAACTCTTCAGCAACTCCACTGCCGCCTCTGGTAAGTCTTGTTTGACAGAATGGAATCAGTTTGTTGTCTCACGTAGATTGCTGATGTCTCTCTTCATACATGTGAAGCTATTTAGAGACTTCATGGAGGACAGTGTTACCAGTAAACAGCTTGTATTAAACTTCTTGTGTCACTGGTCCCGCATTCTACTTCAATGCGATGCGGATGAAAAAGCGCTTACATTTCATGCTTTATAGTTTTTCCTTATACATCTAGGGATTATTTTCTGCTAACTAGCACCCCTTGTGTGACACATCCACTGGAAACGCATGCCCAGCTTTCGCACAGAAGGCTCAGAACTTGGATCTTATAGGATTTGTGTCTCATAGCTACACGGTGCTTTTTAAGTCCCTGGATGAACAGAAGGAAGACGGTAATTGTTCCTGTGGAGTGGAGAGTTCATAGCGGTTGAGATGTTTTACCCTGGCTAGGAATATTATAATTAAGTATGTATTAAAGAGGAAATTAAATGTTTTCTTTTTCAAGTATGTCAGACAGCTACTGCTATTTAAAACTTGTATAGGAGAAAACTGTAATTTATTTGTTATGGTGGTTGAATGGTAAGTTACAATTTAAATGTAACAAACAAATGAACAGGAACTTCATAAGTTTATGTGGGTTCTGGATATGTTCAAAATGCACTGAAGTGGTTTTTAGTGAAGCATCATACTGCCATGGCACAGTTACTGTGAGATTTCTTTTTTTTAACTGGAAGGCTGTTCTAATTTTTTTTTGTAGAAGAAAGGATCAGGTCCATGCTTGAACTCCTTCCTTCTTATTGCTATCATATAGTATTTTCTGCTTTGGTTGACTGCTGGAGACCAGTATATGTGTGTGTGTTCTACCTGGAAACATTTGATTGCCTTTAGTAGTTGTATCATGGATACTTACATAAGATTTTTCTTTGTGTGAGTGTGATTAACATTGTTTAATTTTGTGTGCTTTTTAAATTGCAGAACCATTCCTTTTTTCCTTGCACGGGGCCAGTTAAGACTTTCACAGATGTCTGGCACATTTAATTGCAAACTACCACTGAACTGCACACACATTGTTTGGTTGGATCATGTTTTCTTGTTTAAAAATTCATGGCAAAAATGAAAGAAAATGGAATGCCTAGTGAACGTCAGTAAATTATAAATGTAAATATAAGCATTTGGAGGCACTTCTGCAGTATGAAAAAAGATGTTAATGTAGATGTTGTTATCCAGCTTTGAATCACAGGATTCTGAAGTCTTAAAGATGAACTATGAAGGTTGGTTAAAATTGACAAAAAAAAGAAAAAAAAAAAGCCCCAGATATGTTACAGCATGTTAAATCATGACTCACAGAATAATTTAGAATGGAAGGCCTCTTATTAGTGGTAGTCAAAACTGAGAAAGCATATATTCAAGTATAGGCTTTGTGGGGAGGGTATGATGGAACACATACAGATCTAAAAATCTGATAACTTCCAAATACTGTGATTTTGTTGTTGTTGTTCACATACATAAAAAGATTTGGTTTTACTTTCCTTCCAAAAATGTTAAAGGTTGCATGTTTAAAAAATGTGGCTTCATTGGACCTGTATGATCCTCTTGTCATCAACAGAGTGGCCTCGTGGCTCTTGGTTGGTTGCATTGGTGACACATTACTTACAGGTGAATAAAATTTGCTCCTTTGAGATGAAGGGACTCTACAGAGTCTTTTACAATAAAAAAAGTAATTAAAAAAGCTACGTCTGCTCTAAGTTAGCAGATGAAACTGGATTAAAATAGGGACATACTGTTTAGTGAGGCACTATTAGTTGTTTTAGACATTTATTAGCCAATGATTTGTCATTGTTCAATTGGTTGGACTATACTTTCTTCAGAATGGAAATTTGAATTAATGTACTTAAAGATTTTTTTTAATACTTTACCGTCTTCACTATTTAAATACAGTTGCGTTTTGAAAGTCTCCTTTTGATCTGCAGTAGTAAAGTTCACTGTAATCCTTGTCATAAGTGATGTCAAATGGTGGCTTATGGCTTTACTTTCAAATTAAGTAAAAATTGAATTGTCATGGAGAACAAGTATTGAAGATGCATTTCAATGACTGCATTTGTGGAGTGCTGCGTAGATGTTGTTAGCGAAGGCAACAGAAACCAAGTAGCTGATGCAAGCTTGCAGTCTGGATTGGTTTATTTCTCTTTTGTACACCCATTGCATTAGATTTACGTATGTTCTCCCTCCAACTTCCATAGCTTCACTATTACAGCTTATCTGTAGCTAAAATTTTTGTAATGTTTTTCAAAATTCTTACTTAAAATCATTCTTCAAAGTGAGTATTGTTACTTATTGAAAGAAAGTAGGGCTTCCATAGTTTTTTATCCCAAGTAAACAGATTACATTTTCCTGTACTTAAAATTTCATGAACATCAAAGCTGTGCCTGTTCTTACGGGATTTGGGGCTAATTGTTTTTTGTTGTGTTGGTTTTTTTTATTGATTTAAAATGAAAAATATGCATATATTTCTAGCTCTGCATTCCTTAAAATAAAAACATCCTTTCAAATAGTGTTCATGATGTTTGAAGTGTGAAGTATTTTCTTCTGGCTGGAGTATTTTAGCAAAATGTCTCTTTCCATAAAAATCCTTGATGTGTTTACATTAACTTTACTAAACTACTTTTCATAAAGAACAATGAAAAATCAGTTTCAGAATTGTGTGGTGATTTTGTTTTTGTTGGGGTTTTTTGTTGTTTTTGTTTTGGGTTTTCTTTTGTAGTTTTTTAAAATACATATTCTTGTGGAAGAAACAATGACAAACTAAAAAAACCCAAACAAATGTATAATGAAACAATCTCACTTGACTGGAAGTCAAGTAATCCTTTTTTTTAAATTCTTAAATACCAATCTTTTAAAATAACTTTCTTTGAACTGAAAATTAAAACTTTTTATTTGCACAATGGGATACCAAGGGGGTATCAGGAATTCTCAGCTCTGGGTATGGTCTGTGCAAGTTTTCTTTCCAGATTTATTTGTGATAGATCTATGAAGGGCTAGAATTAGATTGCTAATACAATTTTTACTTGCAAGGGAATGCTGGATTTTAGGCAGCATCAATAAAAGTAAAAAGTTAATTCATTTGTGCCCTGTCATGGTGGATTGTATTTCTACCTTTCTTCAAAGATTATTCTTTTTATGACTTCTGAACATCAAAAACGTACTTCACTGGATGCCTGTATACTGTTGAAGGAAAAAAACAGGAGTTTTAAACTATTATATGATTCCATATGAGAAACCATAATCTTTGTGGTTGTGAAGTTTAATTGCTATAGTACGTTTTGCTTAAAGGGATGTTATCAATGAACATTTTTAACTGTATGTAAATAGCATCTAATAGAAGAAGGGAAAATGTTTTACTTGCAGATTTATACAAATCAAGTAAATATGCATCTTAATACAACAGCATAGATGAAAATACAACCTTTTTATTTTTAAAGGAAAAATAAATATTTGTGAATCTTTCCAAAAGTTTTAGTTGCCTTTTCTATCTTTAAGAATTTTCTTTACTTTACTCCCTGTTCATGAAATCTGATATGCGAGATAGGCCATCATCTCCTGTTAAGTAATTGGTGGAGGAAATAATTATGTGGTGGAGATGGTCCAAGCACCATTTTTTGTGTTACTTGAGCTCTTCAGCAGTTAGGATTTATTGAGAAGGGCAGGTTTAGGAACCAGAGTAACTTTGAAAAGTGGGATTTATACAGTTCTGAAGAATCTCTTCCAAATTTCTTGGTCATCAACATAAAAGACATCCTTTAAACCCTTTCAAGTATTTCTGTAGCCAAAGAACCAGTAAGTTCTTGTACTGTTAACATGTCTTGCACGCTCACGTTACCAGCTGAATTTCAGATTGGTCTTAAATGTTCAAGTATGGTACTAAACATCTTGTCTAACTCCTACATTCATCAACAAGTAAAATATTTCTTATAAGTGCTAAAAGGGAGCTCTGAAGGCTCCGCCTTTAACTTGAATAAATGGTTTATGGGAAGGAAAAGATGGACGGGAAAAAACCCTTCAACATTCAGTAATTTCTCAATTTCAGTATTTATAAAGCTGTGTTGCAAAATTACTTGGTATGTGCCTCTTTTCTGGCTGAGTTTGACATTCTTGCTGTAAGAATGTGTGCCTGTATTACACTAAGGTTTGATTCAAGAAATTATTTATTAAGTTCAAATACTGGTTTGATATGATAATCTTGGCATGTTTTGATGTCTGAATCTAGGGTTGCCAGTCATAAACCCTTGAGATTTCTGCTTAGGTCCTTTATTTGTGGTCAGTGAAGGCAGAAAAGAAGTGCCTTCTTGTCTTCATTGTGATTTTTTTATTTTATTTGTATAGCTTATTTTAATGATAACTGTATAGTATTGCAGTCAGTAACCTGAGCTGCTATGGGGTTCTTGCATCAGAGTTTTTTCAACTTGACAGCCACAGTATATCCAGTAGTTGACTGTTGATGAAACTACAATAATTGGTATTAAGATGCATGTTGAAATGGGGTGTATATAATGCTGTTCTTAAAAGTGAAAATTTGTGACTGCACATCAGACTCTTAACAGAGAAGAGGAGACGATTTAGGATGTCAGCTGTTTAGATCAGGTTTTGACGAAAGAGGATCTACTGATAGATAAAAGTAGCTGAGTGATGCCATTCCAAATTTAAATTGTACTATCGCTATGAAAGATACGCTCTGAAACGTCAGTCCCTTCTACAGAGACATCAAGAAATCCTTTTAAAAAGAAAGATAGGCCAGGTTTTGGAATTGTGAAACTGGAAGCTGATTTTTTTTTTCCTGTTCTTTCTACAACTTGGAGGAAAAAAAAAAAAAGCTGGTCAATCCGAGAATCATTTTCAGATTTTAATTTTTCAAAATACACCATCATTTCTCCTAAAACACAGGCAGAAAGCCTGTGCTTGATATAACCAACCATCTGTTGTAGAAGTTGTCCTCAAGATATCACTGCTCTGTGTGTGTGCAATTATGGTTTCCTAATTTCTTTTTACCAGCTCTATTTTAGTGTCGTTCCTTTCTCACAGATTACAGTATTAGTGTAATTTCTAAAACTCCTTTTTTAATATGCTTTTATAAGCCACCTAAATCCAGGGGTTTTTTAAGTCCCTCAGGATGGAATTTTTCCCCCTTTTCCAAAGACGCACTCGTATGCATCTAAAGAAAAGTTAATGGTCAGGCTTCATTATACTCTTAACAGGAAATTCAGCTTCTAAAACAGACTTCTGTGAAGCCAATCTTAAAATCATAGAATCGTAGAATAGTTTCAGTTTGAAGGGACCTTTAATGGTCCTCTAGTCCATACGCCCCTGCAATGACCAGAGACATCTTCAACAAGATCAGGTTGCTTAGAGCCCCATCCAACCTGGCCTTGAATGTTTCCACGGGTGGGGCATTGTGGTGATTTGACCCTGGCTGGACACCAGGTGCCCACCAAAGCCGCTCTATCACTCTCCTTCTCACTGGACAGGGAAAACAAAATATAATGAAAGGCTCATGGGTCAACATAAGAACAGGGAGAGATCGTTCAGCAAGGACCGTAGTGGGCAAAACAGACTCGACGTGGGGAAGATTAATTTGATTTATTAACAATCAAATCAGAGGATAATGAGAAATCTTGCACCCCCTTCAGGTCTCACAACATTTATTTGTTTATATCAGTATGAAGTTCCTGAAACCTCAGCTACAACCAACGCAGAGGCAACATGCTATTGTGGACATCCTTTGCACTGCTGTTGATCCAGGCCTTTCTTGCTTGGGACTGATTCGTAGCTGTGAATGTTCTTATTTTGCTGCTGATCTTAGCTTGCTATCCTGAGGTCAGCTTGGGTCAGTGATCAAACTGTGGCCTGTATATGCATGGCCACTTGTAGCAGGCATCATTTCTGGTCCCTCTATGTTCAGATAAACTTCAGTCTTGTATATCCTCGAGATCACATACCTGCAGAGTGCTGCTGGCACAGTTTTGCTGAGGTTCCTTTTTCCACAAAACAATGGCAGAACCATCAGACCATCTGAATTAATAGACCTTTCCCTTCAAGTTGGTTGTCATTTATCTGCTGATTTGGAAAGCTTATTCATGTAGCCAGAGCAACATGGGCCTATCAACACTATAGAAAGAGGTTGCACACCAATATGGTGTAACTTTGGTAAGGAGCATGTGCTAGGCATGTGTCTTGTGTTCAGGATTATGATGTACAAGTGAATGACAACATGACTGTGTTGCTTTACTTCCATAAAAATGAAATCTGAACTTGTGTCATGAAATAGCTCACTCTTTGTGAGTAGCATATAAATATTAGTTTGCCTATCAGAAGTTTCCTTTACAGAAGTGATGAACTTAGAAGAAAGCTTATAACAGCTTATAAGATGGAGGAAGACTTTTTACCAAAGCCTGTAGTGTCAGGACAAGGGGCAATGGTTTTAAACTGAAAGAGGGTAGATTTACATTGGATATGAGGGAGAAATTTTTTATGATGAGGGTGGTGAAACACTGGAACTGGTTGCCCAGAGGAGCTGTGGATACTTCATCATTGAAAGTGTTCAAGGTCAGGTTGGATGGGGCTTTGAGCAACCTGAAACTGAAAGATGTCCCTGCCACTGGCAGGGGGGGTTGAACTTGATCGTCCTTAAAGGTCTCTTCCAACCCAAATTATTCCATGATTCTATGAGCACTCTCAGGCAAATGAGAAATGGACATTTCATTTGTTTAGATTATATAAATAGGAGCTATAGTCTGTCCTTCATGTCCTTCTTGAGGATCTGTTTTGTGGGTTCAGTTTTTCATTGAGGGCTCAAATAGAGTGTGCAGTGAGTCTACTCAAGGGCCTTAGTCTTTGTTCTCTGTTGTATTTCTCCTAATTCCCTGGTGACTCAGATTTGAATGTAGTCGAAGGGGAGAGAGAGGAGTGAGATGAAGTGCTTGTGACCCTGCTTGTGACTGCATGGGGAAGCTTAGGTGCCATTGTTGTTTCAGTCAGTTAAGCCTGTTAGCTTGGATTTGCAAATCTGTTGTGTTCTTGTAAGACCTGCTCAGTCAGAGGGTGAAGGGGGTGTCTCTTAGCTGAACCTCATATTCCTTGTGGAACGGATTTTGTATGCTAGATAGCGTTCTTTCTTAAACCTGTTTAAAAACAGGTAAGGTCTGCATGGGTTCCACTAAGTGAACCAGATTCAAGCATGAGTCTTCCTCATGGGTGGCGGTCATCGTCAGATTAGGATGCTTCTCAGGCTGTGAGCTGCATTAGGGTCTACTATGTTAAAGCTGTCCAGCATCAGCTGTTCCTTGATCTACTCCTTGTTCTCTCCTTCTCCAGACTCCTTCCATGTAGGGATAGTAAGTTGCTTAATTTTGTCGGGTAGCTTGTAACTCCATGGGATCTGAACCTGACAGTCAGTGGGTTGTTGGTATGCATTCTGCCCTTGGCAATCCATTTATTGTTTCACCTTTTCAGAAAACTTCTGGCTCCATTGGAAGAACTCCTAGCTTTAATGGCAGGTTACTGTTATGCTGGCTTTTTCTCCAGTAAGAATGAAAAATCAGATCACTCGTTCTCAGTGCGGGTCATGAATTTCTGAATTTCTCCTCGGATGAACTTAATTTATTTCTATTTTGTTTTCTGCCTCTCAGGCAGAGGCATTCCTCTGTATCCTGGATCCAGGGAAATTACCTTCTTACCACAAAAAGTCAAGGTGTTTAAATTACCATATGTTTTTAAAGATGCAGCCATCTTTGTCTAGAAGATATCAAAGTTGTATTCTGTTGTGTCAAGACTTTACACAAAGCCATGGAAATCGATTCAGTTCAAAGTGGGAGAATTCTCCTTCCTGGACATCAAAAGGTTGCTACCTGGAGCTTCTTTCTTATTTCTAACAATCTGTGTGTAATCAAAAAAATATTCAATAACAATGCTTTTTTGGCAGAGCAGTTTTGCAATAGCTTTCTGCACAGAACCTGAAAAATAGTTCCAGTATTTTGTGATTTCAGAAGACGCTGCACAAGATTGTTATTTCTCTTGGAACCACCCAGCATGTTTATGCCTTACAGATTTAAAAATAAATAAATAAAAATTATAAGAAGTTATTCTTTTGTATATGTGATTAGAGTTAGCTTATGGGTGCCAAACTGGGAACTTCATCTGTCCTTCTATGAAACCTCTAGCATGACAAGATCAATAATGTTTTACTGAGATCAGTGACACCTAGGAATTAACTTAGTCTTTTGGCTAATGCAGATGAGCTGTCGGTAACCCAATGAAGTGATGGTGTTAGTGGAAGAGGGCTGGATATGTCAGGATCCTACAAATCTTTGTTGATGTTTAGCTATGGGTAGACCTCATTTGCTTCTTTGGAACATAGTCATCTTGTTTCTCAGATAACCTTTATCAGAATGAGAAAAGATCCCACATTAGCTATCACTGCGAGTATCAGGGATTCTGAAGAGCAACACAAGTAAGGCAGAGGACCCATGTCCACATGATATTAATTTTAAGGGACATTACTTAAGAATAATTTTAATCTGGCCCTGTTCACAGAATGGTAGGGATTGGAAGGGACCTCTAGAGATCATCTAGTCCAACCCGCCTGTCAGAGCAGGGTCACCTAGAGCAGGTTGCACAGGATGGCATCCAGACAGGTTTTGAATGTCTCCAGAGTGGGAGACTCCACCACCTCTCTGGGCAGCCTGTGCCAGTGCTCTGCCACCCTCAAAGTAAAGAAGTTCCTCCTCATGTTCAGATGGAACTTCCTATGTTCAAGTTTGTGCCCGTTCCCTCTTGTCCTATCACTGGGCACCACTGAAAAAGGGCCGGTCCCATCCTCCTGGCACCCTCCCTTTAAGTATTTATAAGCATTAATAAGATCCCCCCTCAGTCTTCTTTTCTGTAGACTAAAAAGACCCAAGTCCCTCAGCCTTTCCTTGTAAGAAAGATGCTCCAGTCCCCTGATCATCTTTGTAGCCCTTTGCTGGACCCTCTCTAGCAGTTCTCTGTCCTTGAACCGGGAGCCCAGAACTGGACACAGTACTTCAGATGCGGCCTCACCAGGGCAGAATAGAGGGGGAGAATGACCTCCCTCGACCTGCTGGCCACACTCTTCTTGAGGCAGCCCAGGATGCCATTGGCCTTCCTGGCTGCAAAGGCACATTGCTGGCTCATGGTCATCCTGTTTGTTAGCAACTGAAATACACTTTATTTTTTAAGATTTGGATTTCCCCGGGGTTGATTTTTGTGTGTGCTCCTGGAGTGCATCTTTCATTTTAGTCATCTGAAATATATTTTGTGCACTCCAAGATCATGTTGTGATGTGAACTGAAGCATCCACTTTCAAAATGGAGAAATCTAGATGACTTGCTTCAAAAGCACACATCTGATCCCATGAACTATGATGCTAATGTAGACATACTCTGAGTTTTCCCTTCTCAGCTATTTTTATAGATATTTTTTTTCCATTTGGCTGCACTAATTGCCAGTCCTCATTTTCTACATGATGGTTAAGCAGAGGCGATACGTAGGAAGAACCTTTTTGCCCAGTTAGCACTGTTAAGGTAGATGTAAAACTTCGACCATAGTGTTTCTTAGTCAAAAGTAAAGATTATCACTTTAATTCTTATTTTAAATTGTCTTCTGTTTGATCTGCATTTTCCCATTATGATATTCATTCCCTACAAAATGCTGACCTATTTATTTATTTATGAGAAGTTTTGCATCTGACTACTGTAAGCATTCAAACTGTGTTTGAGAAAACTGTAAACTGTTCCACTGTCCTCTGCTGCAGAGCTCCTGCTGTTAACCAAGGAAACATAAAGGAGTGATTTAATCAACCTTACGGGGATTATAAGAGGGAGAAGGTGAAGGTTATGTTTAGAGTCTTGCTACCCATGCATTACAGTCTTCATTCCATTGTTTAAAGCAGTACAATTTTAGGAACCTTCGGAGTGGTAACACCTTGTTTATGGCTAAAATGAGGAAAAATCTACAATCGGCATATGTTTAAACAAGTCTGATAACCTGTAGAATTTGATGATTTCTGCTGCACTACGCACCCCTCCCCTCTGCCCAACTTAATTCCATTATGATGATCTTATTGTGGCCTTCCAGTACCTAAAGGGGGCCTACAGGAGAGCTGCGGAAGGACTTTTTACTAGGGCATGTAGCGATAGGACGAGGGGGAATGGCTTCAAACTGGAAGAGGGCAGGTTTAGATTGAACATTAGGAAGAAGTTTTTCACTTTGAGGGTGGTAAGGCACTGGAACAGGTTGCCCAGAGAAGTTGTTGAGGCCCCATCCCTGGAGGTGTTCAAGGCCAGGCTGGTCGTGGCCTTGGGCAGCCTGGTCTAGTGGGAGGTGTCCCTGCCTATGGCAGGGGGGTTGGAACTCGATGATCTTCAAGGTCCTTTCCAACCTAAACCATTCTATGATGTGATTTTTTTTCCAGTAGAAATTTGTTTTTGAGTGGATGGTGTAGTTTTGGAGAGGGAAAAAAAATTGCTTTTTATTCCCCCTCCCCCCAAAATTTCTTTGTGGTGGGGTGGCCTTGGCTGGATGCCACGTGCCCACCAAGCTGCTCTGCCACTCCTGTCCTCAGCAGAACAGGGCGGGGAGCATAAAATAAGATGAAGAACTCATGGGTCAAGATAAAGGCAGTTTAATAAAGCAAAAGCAAAGGCCGTGTGCTGAAGCAAAGGAAAACAAAAGATATATTCTCTACTTCCAATCAGCAGGCGATGTCCAGCCGCTTCCCAGGAAGTAGAGCTTGAGTACTATTAGTGGTTGTTCTGGAAGACAAACATCATAATAACCAATGCCCACCTCTGCTCCTTCTTTCTCTTAGCTTTTATTGTTGACCACGATGCCATGTGGTATGGAATATCCCTTTGGTCAGTTTGGGTCAGCTGTTCTGGCTACGTCCCCTCCCAAAATCTTGCCCACCAACCCCACCCCCAATCTACTGTCCTTCAGGGATAGGGATGGGGTGTGAGTGCGCGCTTTGGTATGTTTTTAAACCCATGCATTAGAGTCCCCCACAAGAAGATAAATGGTAGGAAGGGTGCTGCCTTCACCAAATGGAATTTGCATGTGCTCTGGGAAAGTAAGTAGCCCGAGTCTGTTAGTACAACTGTAATTGCTCAACAGAGTTTTTCATTGTGCCTCTCTTGCTGGAGATTTTATTTTATTATTTTTGGGACTGCAAGCATCTTCTTTCATGGGAGAATTTTGATTGTTTTCATTAAAATATGTTTGCTTAGAACGCACTGTTTATGCCAAGTTGCACCAAAGACCCATCTAGCCCAGTATATTGGTGTTCAAGAGTGGGTGCATAGGGAAGAGTTTAAGAGCAGGAAAAGCATGTGACAAAGCCTTTTCCTAATGCTCCTCTAGCCCCAAGCAAAGCCTGGCTCTGAGACTTCTTAGGTGCCACCTTTGTGAGCATTGGTCAATGAATTTCTTCTCCCCCCCCAATGAAATTCTCTTCTGCTTTTGAACATATGTAAAATGGGTTTTAGCATGTATTCCTGTGGGAAGGAGTTGCAAAACTGATTGTGTAGTATTTATTTTTAAAGCTACCTTCTCCCACTTTAATATGATACCCCTTAGTTCTTACAATTCAAGAGCTGTTGATTTTTGACTGTACCACCCATAATTTTATAGGTCTCTTCTAATTTTTCTCAGATGCCTTCTTCAAGCTTGAAGAGTCCTAGTTTACTTATTTCTCGTAGGAAACTACTCCATATCTAAATAGAAAAAAAAAAAATAGTGAATTGAAAAGTATTATAAAACCAGCGCCTCAGTTCTTCAGTGGAGTGAAAAGAGTTTTCTAGAATTAGAAATCTTAACTCCTGTTTGTTTCTTAGGTTTCCTGTTCATGAGCTTGCTGGAACAGATTGAAGTCATAATCCCTTAGTTTTAAATCCCCTAGTTTTGAGAACATACTGTTTGGTTTGTTTGAGTTTTTTTTTTTCACCCCACTGCGTAAGTATGTGATACATGGAGCAAATCCTTATCTGTTTTGTTTACTCGCTCCTTGTGTTTTACTAGTCCTTGTATCCCTGCTGATACTGGTTAGATCTTTTTGTCACAAGTAATTGCAGTAACGATGTAGGGATAGGACTGTTCTACTAAAACTAAATTTTTATGACCATTCATTTTTTCAGTGGAAAGAGAATACTGAGGAAATTTGTGAAGACCGTTATTAAAATTTAATTGGAAGATTTGCACAAGCCTGATTTGAATTAAATTGGTTGCTTACAGGTAGCTGAGATTGTTGCTGTAGTGACATCCACAGAATCTAGTAGTGATGCTACCTTGATTCTTGATTGGCTTTAGCTACCTGTAAATTTGTTACCATGACATTGTTTATCATATGACATACTGAACTTTGATAAATTACCAAAAGTTTTCATTTAAGTGGATTTTTTTTTCTGATATTTATATAGCTATCATTATTAAAAGTAGGATAAAACTCCTCTCTTGCCTTATACAGGGCATGAGGACCTATATAAGTCTAATTAATGCTTCACAATGTGCTTATTTTTTATTCTTAAAATGTTAAAATACTTTAAATGTCAGATTGTCTATTGTTGTCTGTGATTCTATTGTAAAGACACTTGGGAGCACAGAGGTCCTAGTGTGTTCTTTCTGGTCTTTTTAAACAGCATCTCAAGGTGCTGCTGCTTTTTCATATTCCCTTGGTTCCTGGCAGGAGAATGCAAAAGGAGGTTGTTTGGCTTTTGTTAAATCTGTAGTACTTCTCATAGCAGCTCCCTTAATTTACTGTCTGATTGTGATGAAGCAGAGATATGACTTTTGTTGCCTAGGTGTGACAAATTGTCTGGGTTTAATGGTTCAGCCTTGAAAGTAGACAAATTGTGGGCATTTTTCAGTGCCTTTAGTTACATGTAGATCTGGCCAGATTGTTGTATAGCTCTCCTCTGGTTTAGTTTTCCTAAGTTTGAGCACTTTTTTCAGTCTTTTTGGTTTAGTTGTTTGTAATAGCCTAACCTGCTTTTATGAATTGGTGTCCAAATTCAGTGTGTTATTTCACACCTTTTGAGACTAATCCTCCTACTAAGCAGTGTGTTAACATAGGTGTTAACTGATGAACGCTCCCAAGAATGTGACCAAAGGCATTATAAAGATGTATTTAGATCACACTTACGTTGTGACAGAATGGCAAAATACCACGGTTTTCTGTATTTCAGGAAAGCCTAAACAAAACGAAGTAAAAAAAACAAAACTACCATCCTGTGAAAGAGAAGGTGGTATCACTTGTCCTGTGACCAAAGCACTCTGCTGCAGGGCACTGTGGAATGAGTAATTAAAGATACTGTGGAGTAGCTTTTCTTTTCCTGGAGTTGAGTCATACACCTGCTACAAGATTGTGAGATTGTGAAGTTGGAAGCATATCCATCATCATGGGTTCTCTTGACAGGCATTTTACTGAGACTGTGATGGCTGTGAACGTGTCAGGAGGGGAGGATAAAATTAAGTTGGAGAGCTGGTGGTGATTACAGTGTCTAATAGGTACCAAGTTTGAAGCTATCATCTATAGATCTATGTTATAGCCGTTCAAGGAAGGGAAGAGACGGAGAAAGACTCTTACAGAGGTGGGAAAATGCCTGAATCAGAATTTTTCTTTCAGTTTACCTTAGAAGAGCTCATGTTTTCTGTTTCCCTTGTCTCAGGAGATTAGCCCTTTATTTAGGAACCAAATTAGATCTCTCAAATTTGGTGGTGCAGATGTTTTTCTGATCACCTAGTGATTAATTTTTGGTTAATTTGAGATCCATTATTGCACAGTCAATGCCGTCTCTTTTCTTGTGGTTTAGTTAGTGGTACTGACATATTGCAATCTGGGATATGAACTTTGAATTTGATATTTTCTTCTTGGAGCTTTATAAAAGTTTGTTGTTTTTTTTTTTTTTAAACTAGACTTTTCTATTGTAGTCTATTTTTGTATTGTTTATGCAAATTATTATACTGGTATCTGTAAAGATTTTTGCTGAGCAATTTTGTTATGCTTGATATAAAATGTATCTGTAAGTTTCTAATGGAAAAGATATGAATATATGTGATTTCAGACCACATTTAGAATAAAATCACTGAAATGTCAAGTTCATTATTTTGACTCTTTAGGCATTGTGCGTTTTTTTTTTTTTTTTGCATTGTGCATCTGTCTCATGGGTACTTTCTTCTTGGTTACAGGACAGTTGCCTAGTTAAAATAAGTGATTTTTATTCTTGGTGTATTTTCTGACCCAGATGCAGTCATTTTTGTGATTCTAGCTTTGCTGAAATAATAAAGCTTTTATTACAGGCTTCATTGTGTTTTGGCAAAGAGCAGTCTTGTCCATTTATTTCCGTAAGAATTCAAGCCCAGAGTTAGTAACTGTGATAGTCTTCCTTACAGACTGAAGACTTTATGAATTGGAATTCAGTTTTGTTTATGACGTTAGTCTTCGAGGTCCTAACACTTTAAAAAATTGTAAGTAATAATCTGTTCTTGCATCTTTTAGAAAACTGCCATTTACTATGCGTGAATCTGAGTAATGGATTCATACAGTAAGTGTTGACACAAATGTGACTATTAAAGCTTTATAAAATAGTTATTGGGTACCAAATCCCCAAAAGAAGCAGGCTAAGCAATGTATCCTTATGGCAGTTTTGTGGAAAAAAAAAAACAACCAAACCAAAACAAAAACAAAAAACCAAAACCAAACCACTTTTTTTTGAATAATAGTAAAAAGTTTTAAATCCTTGTCTTTAATTGTTTGTCTGTTCTTTGTTGAATACGTAGCCTGAGGCTCGTATTTTGTTCTCTGCTTCAGTGATGCTATAATTGAGCATGTCTAAGGAGACTGATGGAGATATTAATTAGGAGTGATTCCTAAAAGAAATGGTGTTGAACACTGGAGGGCAACATTACCATTTGCTGGAGACCATTGTCAGTCTATGTGTAGGAGAACCTATGTCTTTACCTGAAGTAACATGGGATGTCTCAGTATTTACACACAAACACTTGGTCTAAAAGAAAGTTTACATACCCCGTATTTTACAGCTTATTAATTTATTTGTAGTTATTGGAATCAATAAGTGAGGGTTTTGCATTCAAATTTTTTTTTAGCTGTGTTAGCAGGTGTGTATGAATTCCAGTCATGGCATTGTTTGATTCAAGAATCTATGATAATATGATAATAACATTGATACTGGAAGTTTGGGGAAAAAGGCATTGTGGGATGTGTGAATTAATGAATGAGCAACTAAAGGGTAAGAAAATGTAGCTATTTTGGTAGAAACGGGTGGAAGAAGGAAAAAGAGAGCAAAGATAAATAAGATGACATTTGAGTGACAGAGTAATGAAAGGATGTGGAATGCAGAAGATTCAAGAGACATCATCTCGTGAAAAGGAAAGATTAATATTCTTGGTAACATGGAAGATGTGCAAGAAGTGGCATAAACCGCAAAAACAACAAAGAATAAAAATAAGGATAATCCTAAGAATTGAGGAGTGGGAGGGGATGGAAAGAGGAAGGATGCAGATAAATGAGGAAGGAACAGTTAAACACTTATTTTGTTTGGTCTAAGGATCTGGTCTTAACGTTCAATTGTAATATCCTCAATTTGCAATTTCATTTTATGTGATGTGATTCTGATAAATGACAGAGGAATCTGGGTTGTTGTTAGTTGTCAAAGGTGTTTTCCAGGCTCCTTGCATTTCCTTTCCTTAGATCAATGAGCCTTTTAAACTGGAACCATGCTGGGGGTTCTTCCATAGTTGCATAGTCTTCAACAGCAACTGAGGAAGCCCTTGGTTCTGCCACACTGCTAGTCAGATTTCAGTCTACCTATTTTCCCCCACCGTGTGAAATGCTCCCTGCAGTTCTGGAGTCACCTTTTCTGTTCTTCCCTGGGCCCGGCGTGGGCTACGCGTTGCAATTGGTCTGAGAGCATTTGCCTGTTTGGCTCCACTGTTCACATCAGACCCACTGCCATAATATCATGATAAAAAGTGAAATCAACCCAAATCAAGGAAATAAAGTATCTAACCACAAGTAGATAGCTTGTTGTAATTGAAAGCTGATATGTATTCATCTTCTACTTGGTATTTGCATCTTGTAAAATAGCTTAAAATGTGTCTTGTGAAGTGTAATATATTTGAAAGTAATATAGTTGCAAGGTATTTAACGTATTGTAACGAAATACGTATTTCTGCAACATAGATGTTTTTATGTGTATGTGTATCAACACATTTTTATGTGTTGATCTTTGCATGACTAAATATTTTATTTCTTTAGTCTTCGTGTAACCCACGTAATTTATGGTAGCTAGATTTAGTAAGACAGAGTAAAACAGGGAGAGGTCCTCGGGAAGCTCAATTGATTATCTGCTTCAGTGTATCTCATCATTTGAAGGTGTGGTTTTAGTGGTGTTAGAAATTCCATAATTTGTCTTAATATCAACTTTCTCTTAAGGTTGAACTGGTAAATATGTAAATATTGTATGTGTAGTCTCTTATCCACTTAATTACCCATCTAGCAACCTGGGTGTAGGAAAAAAAAAAAAGTATTTTGTGTTTTGGCTTATTTGCATAGTTTTGAAAAATACTGCTTATGCTTTTAATGGTTATCTTCTTATTTCTTTTAATAAGCTTTCCGTATTGAACACCTGCAAACAATGGCCTTTTTTAGAGATTAGCTGGAGCTTACCTCTGCATATCCGGCAAGGCTAAAACAGGGTTTGGAATGGTTGTGTTACAGATAAGTAATTTAAATGACACGTTTTGTTTATATAGTCAAACTGTATACCTTCAAAAACCTTGGTCACATAATTAAAGACTGATAAATTTGTAAAGGTCACAAACTTATCTTTAATTTTTCTAATCCAGTGTTTTCAACAAGTAAGCCTTGTTCACCAGAGATTTGAGTCCCTGAAAGTATGTGTGTGGAAACCCAAACAGTGTTTTTACTTCAAATTGTAATGTAAAAGCTTATCTTTTATTGCAGGCATTTTAGGAAGGTATGCTCAACTTAGATGCTAAAAGCTATGTGAACTGCAGTCCCGTGTAATTTATACAGGTTCAGTTAGTTGCCAATTAAGAAATTGAAATTGTTGACCTATTATTTTATTTTAAAATTTCCTACTTGTCCATGTCTTGTGGTCCATTTCAGAAAGGTTTCTCGAGGCTCTTATGAAAGAATACTTTCATAAGAAAGAATACACAGAATCACAGAATGGTCAGGGTTGGAAGGGACCTCTGGAGATCATCTAGTCCAACCCCCCTGCCAGAGCAGGGTCACCTACAGCAGGTGGCACAGGACAGCGTCCAGGCAGGTTTGGAATGTCTCCAGAGTGGGAGACTCCACCACCTCTCTGGGCAGCCTGTTCCAGTGCTCTGCCACCCTCAAAGTAAAGAAGTTCCTCCTCGTGTTCAGATGGAACTTCCTATGTTCAAGTTTGTGCCTGATACCTCTTGTTCTAACAAGAATGAAACTAGGATGTTAGTTCTTCAGGTGCTTTTGTACATTCCCACTTGTGTAGGATGAAGAAGTTTGTGGCATTAACTTCTGGAACTTGTTTGTGAACTGCATTTGCCAATTAAGTGAATGCACCTTCTCACAGAGTTTAGAAGTAGAAGGGAGGAAGACTGTCATTTTAGTTCTTTCTAACTTCTTGGGGTATAGTAAGCTTGCATTACCATCAGGGTTGGGATTGCTTTCTTTTGCTATTTCTTTGATACTTTAGGGGAAGAAAAGGGTTATGTGCCACCTGCAGGGTGTCTGCAAAGGTGGAAGCATTGCCTTTGGTTATTCTTAAGGAGCAGTTGGTCAGGATCAAAGGCTGACCACAGTTACAGCAGTGGAGCATCAGGGTCTTCTAGCACTGGATCACATTGTATTTCTCTTATAGAATCACCCTTCTGTCCCACTGTGTCCATCATCTTTCTGCATCTTTCTACAACCATATATAATTGTAGTACAGCACTTGCCCACCTCCTGCCACTGCAGCCTGGTGAGATTCGGGGCTTTATTTACATTATGGTAGCAGAAGACACTTTTTTCGACTTAAGAAAAGAAAAATCTGTACTGCTAGATCTTGTACGCAAATGCTTAGTAAATTTAAAAGGGATTAAGATGAGGAAGAACTGGATCTGGCCACTGTTGAATAGGATGTTGGACTGAATGAATCAGTAGCTTAGATAAAATGTTGAGCACCTTGAAAGTTAAAATATTAATTTATTTTTGCAGGGGAAAAATAGTCTTTTTTTGGTGATACCACTAGAATGCACCATGGAGTGCTTAAATCATTGAGAAAGACCAGAAAAATAGTCACAATGTCTAGTATCTTACTCTGTGTCAGTTATTAGACTAAGGATTGGTTGAAAACCAAATGTCTTCATTTGTGAAGTTGTGTTCTAAGCATAAGGTAGCCACAAAAACGTTTGGCTTCTTCACTGGACATGACTGAGTGTAAATTAAATGTGAAATTACATTTACTTGGGAGTAAGGTATTTGAACAAGGATTTTAATTTACTGAGAAGATTATTAAAGAAATGTGATCACCCTATAGTTGGAGGCTGTGGGGATTATTTACACATTCAGCATCCTGAGAAAGAACATCATTTTGTCTGTACTCCTTCCTTCCTTTTCAGATTTTATTTTACATTAACTTTTTTCTTATCAATTAGCTAATAGAAGTGACAATGAAAATCTAAGTAAATAAGGAATGTTTGATTTTTGGTAAGAAGACAAAACAGGTACGGGTGGTGTAAAAAGTTAGAAAGGTAAGTGAAAGCAATCCTGAGGAATTGTGCCAAAACAGTTTTGCATTGCTGTAGTACCTTTAATGTTTTGAACATAAAAGATGGAATATCCATAGCTGCCAGAATTTAAAAAGGTTAAGAGAAAGTGAAGTATTTTTATTTTATAAATTCATATTGCTACAATATGATGCTTCAGAATATCACAGGTACATCTAAAATTCCTCTGAGATAAAGTAATTATTAATATTATTGTATTGGTATGAAGCTGAAAGAGTCAAACATTTCTACATAAAGCTGCAGGTGAAACAGCTTGTTGAGACTCAGTTTACCTACTTAGGATGATATGATTTGCCTAAGGGCACCCTGGGTATTGGCGTTAAGAGGTAGGTATCATCTTATTAGACTAATAGTGAAGAACAATTACTTAAAGGAATTCATGTTAGGAAAGCATATGATTTATATATTCATGAGAGTTGCAATTTACAGTTCATAAAGTTATACTAAAGTTATATGTAACTTAAATATAGTAAACCAGCTGTGTTCAAGCACTCAATATTGTGGCTACTAAAAGGTGCTTAAAGACAAAATGTTTATGCTTTAGTATGCCCACGTAACCATGTTTGCATGTACATGATCTTGCTGTCCAAGGAGACAGATACTCAAAGTCTTGAAGTATCAGATTCTGTTTGATACCTTTTTCTTCACTTTAGTGTTAGAATATGTAAAGTGATGTTTAAACAATAATAAAAAAAAATCTTGCTTCTGGGATGAGATGAACATAAAATGCTTGTTCTGAAGAGTTTTGATGATGGCTTTTTTGAGTCAGAGGTTGACTAAAGATAGACTTCGAAAAGCCTAGTTAACATAATACAGACCCAACTACTGTGATGCTAGGATTTGGTAATTCTTCAACAACAATCTGGTGTTTCAGTGTTGCCCGCAGTCTGCTCGATGCAGCATGATGTCACAAAATTAGATTGGAAGTACTCCAAACAGCACCCGTAATGTCCTCCTCTACGGTAACCGGTGACAGATACAATCGTCGCTGTCTGTTGTTTCCACTTGCTGATGAATGAGTGTAACATCTGTTACTTAATGAGTATCTCAGGGAAAAGGGGGAGAGAGAGGGAATGTAAAGATTTATATTTTTTTTCCCAACCCATATTGACCTGTATATTAACGTGGTACGCTTTATTTAATTTTTATAAAGAAAATGTGTGGTTTCATTTAGGGAGATTTGTGTCTGTTCTTGTATTTTGCTAAATAAAGTATGGTGTGTCCTACAACACATTTCGGTATAAAAGAAATTCAATCGTTGGGAAACAAGCGTGCAAACAAAATCGTGGACCTGATTCCGTATCTGATGCTGTAGCCATGGACTGACTTTTGAGGGAGCTGTTTCTTATGTCACCTTCCTCTCCTGCAAAGCAGTGCTTGGTGCATAGCGTGTACCTGCCTTCCAGGAGTCCTTCAGCAGCGTGACAAGTGTAAGGGGGGTGTGTGTGTTTTCTCCACGGAGAGGACTGATTGAATCGGAGCAGAACCCCTCATTTGAACCATTACCCTAAAAATAAACAAATAAAGAAATTCCTTGACCCTGATCTATTATCTTGAGGTCTTTGTTGCTCCCAGATCAGAGATTTGCAGTATTATTACAGTTTTAGGATGACTCCGTTAAAGGTGAGTATGTGCTACTGCGGACCCGTTGGCTGTGGGACTGCGCGAACCTGCTGGGATTTGCAGAGCAGCCGTTCCTCGCTGCGTGAGTCAGCAGTGCGTTCGGCGGCACATGACCTTTCTTTCTTCGGGATTTGGCTGTTGAGCTTCTCGATCCCACTCTGCTGACCCTAGCAGGAGCTGTACATGTCCCGTGGAGCGGCAGCTAATAAGCCCAAGTTGTCTTCACCCAGCATTTCTAAGGAACTCAAGTATGAAGAAATTGAATTATAGCATATAATAATGAAAATGGTTCTGAAGAGATCAGGGGAGGTGTAGGCCGGTACATCTGATATGTGTACAGGTAAGCAGGTAGAAATCACGATTTGGAATAGAATTAGAGACCACGTGGATGAATACTGGAAAACTTTCAACATGTTTTAAAGCTCAGCGTTTTCTGAAAGAAACTATGTATGTGAGCAGTTGATATCATCCAAAGTATTCGGCAAGATTTTTCACCAGAGGCTCTTAAAAGAATTTGAGCTGCCATGATATAATGAAGGATTCTTACATGTGTAAAATCTGGTTAAAATGTACCGTGAAAAGGACAAAAATAAATGCCCCGTTTTCATACTGAAGGGAGGTCACCAATGGAATCCCGTAAGGATCTGAACTGAGGCCTGTGCTCTTAATATATTCATAAATCATTTAGAAGAGGAATGAATAATGAGGTGTCAAAGTTTGCAGACACTACGGGGTAATTCAGGATAAGTTAAAAAAAAAAAAAGCAACTGATAAAATGGCAGTTCAGTTCAATGTTAATAAGTTTGTCTATGGAGAGAGGGAATAATCCTAATTTTACATATAAACCTGTGGTCCTTAAGTTGGTTGTTACTACTCAGAGAGAATGAAACCTTATAATTGAAATAGCTTAATGAAAATGTTAGCTCGATCCTCAGTGATAGAAAGAGAAGTTTTAGGAATCGTTACGAACACAATTGAAAGGAAAAGATGAGAACAGCACAGCAGTGGGGTGCAGTTCTGCTGAAATAATGATTCGGACAGTTGAACAGATTTAGTGTTGCTTCTAACTAGGAGTTGTCATATTAACCTAACAAGTAGAGAACACTCAAACCAAAAAAAGATGCTTTTCAACATGATGTGTAGTTAATTTGGGACAACTTGCTATGGGCTTTTGCAACAGAAGCTATCACATACAAGTGTATCTTCCCTAGTCTGAAGAAAATACAGGAGGTTCTAAGAGGGGAAAATTAGGCCAAGTGATGTATATGCTTACCCTGTATTTATATTTTTTCCATGATGTCTTTTAACGTCTATTGTTAATAAACAAGTATTTTTCTACATAATTTTTTTTTTGGTCTGACCTAGTACGGCAGTTCTTATGAACTTTTTCAGCATGAAAACTCTTATTCTGGCCTCAGGCTCTAATTAAAACTCTAATTAAATTTCTCTCATGAGGGAGACGTGAGAGGGAAGGGAGAAGTAATATTTTTGGTACCTCTTTTCCTAGGGTGGTAGTGTTAATGTATGGTTCTCCTGAAGTCCTGCTGACCCCGGTGATCTGACCTTCCTTCCGATATTCCTTCTGTCATACAGCTATGTGTAGCTGGGAAGTGGTTCTCTCTGCTTTCCTGTTGAGGTGCTAACCCTGTTCTCCTATCGCAGCACTACACTTCCAGCATGCCCAGTGCTGCTTTGCTTCCTCAGCTCCCTGTATCAGATTTAAGAAACTGGAGGGAAGCGACAATGATCTGCTAGACGGACAGGTTTGCTTCAAGCTTCGCTGTGGAGCAGGAGATAAGGTTTGAAGCTGCACTTACTCAAAGGCCTATCTACTTATGTAAACCAGCCTATTTATAAATATTATTCCCCCTCCTCTCTCTTAATTGTTTCAAATTAGAGCAGGATAACCAAATTAGTTGATGAAACATTATTGACCTGAATGAGAACCTGAACTAGAAGAACTTAACTGTAGCTGTCCCTGAACCGAAGGAGGAAGTTGTTCTGCCCCGTGGCTCATCAGCTTTCCAAGGAGACAGATCTGTGTGATGCTAGGGTTGGTTTGGGCATGCTAAGAAACAGTTTGGCTGTTAAATAAGATTAGGTCAGAGGCATATCTTAGTGTGAGAATTGGGAAGGTTTTTGATGATCCTTGGGTCTGATGACCTTTGTTGGTCTTGAACCGACTCCTTTATAAATATGTGCAATACAGTAAGGGAAACACCTCATTTTTATGCTTCAAAGTAAATTGTAAGCGGCGGCTTTAAACACAAAATTGTAGAAGGTCTTTTAAAAATTAAAAAAAACCCCAAACATAAAACATCATTATGATAAATACTAAATCTTTCATTTTGATTTTAATATTGTGAGAAAGCGGTATGGGAAGTGGAATGTCAGATAAGATGTGCGTTTGTTTTCTAGGCACTGAAGACTGTGCCCTGGCACGTTCTTCTACTGTTGTTTAGCCAGGCAAGGGCAAGTTACCGTCTGCATAGCTCAGATTTCGTTAGTTATTTGGATTTAAGATGCTACTGGATACTCATATGTGAGTTTAGTGTCACAAGGAGGTGCTAGGAGTAATAATATAGACTGAATTTTCCTGTTTTCAACCATTTGGGACTTCACCATAGACTGAAAACCCTTCACAGTCCTTTCCTCCTTCCGTGGGACAAACTCTTACATTATCTTTGGGTCTTGTCAAAAAACAAATCTAAGAAATTTGCAAGTAAGTTATTGGTAAAAGATTTCAAGTTTTGGAGATCAATTTTGTAACACAAGAAAATGCTGCAATTACTTGAAAATCATTTAATATTTATAAATTATTCATTTATACTGACTTGCGGATTTTGACTAGTTGATTGAAAAGTGCTCTGTGGTTTTCCTAAACCACACTTCATTAACAAAAAAAGTAACACTTCTGTTGCAGAATGTTAAAAAAAAAAAAAAGTGAGCAGTGAGAACCTCCCAATGAAGAGAAACCATGTTTGCATTGGGGAATTTGATTTTGAAAACGTGAGTATCTGTGGGTTTACCCTGGTTGGCAGCGAAGCGCCACGCCGCTGCTTGCTCACTCCCCATTGCTGGGGTGGGTGAGAGAATCAGAAGGGTAAAAATGAAGAAACTTTTGGGTTGAGATAAAGACAGTTTAATAGGTAAAGCAACAGCTGCGCACGCAAGCAAAACAAAATAAGGAATTAATTGACTACTTCCATCGGCAGGCAGGTGTTCGGCCATTTTGAGGAAAGCAGGGCTTCGTAATGCCTAATGATGATTTGGGAAGACAAATGCTATAACTCTGAATGTGTGTCTCCCTCCCTCCTTTCCCGCAGCTTTTATTGCTGAGCACAACATCACGTGGTATGGGATATCCCTTTGGTCAGTTGGGGTCAGCTGTGCCGGCTGTGTCCCCTCCCAGCTCCTTGTGCACCCCCAGCCCACTCGCTGGTGGGGCAGTGTGAGGAGCAGAAAAGGCCTTGACTGTGCAAGCACTGCTCAGCAATAGCTAAAACATCCCTGTGTTATCAGCACTGTTTTGGTCACAAATCCAAAACATAGCCCTACACTAGCTACTGTGAAGGATATTAACTCTATCGTAGCCAAAAGCAGCACATCTGACTTTCACAAAACATGAATAAAAAATGGTTAACTTATGATGTAAAGATTAACACCCTCCATCTACCCCCCAAAAAACCCAACCCCAAACAACACAACATCTGAGCATGCTATTTAAAAAATATAAAGAAGATTTCTACTAGTTCATGTATGTGTCTGTATGTCTTTCCAGATTTTACTCTGAAGCAGAGGGTGTCTTTTTGTGCCTCCTGATTATTTCTGAAGCAATTAATTTGACTTAATTGTCATGATTACCATATTTGTTTAGAGAAGTTTACTTGAAAGCATTTTACAAGTTTAATGTTTGTTCTTTTGACTGAAGCATTTAGAATTACACTATATAACTGTGTAAAGGAAATTACTTGATCTGCTCTTCACCAAATTTTGAAATGTGTGCTGCTTATAAAGTGTGTGTGTGCACAGTTAATAACATACAGCTTGAAAACATCTTTGAGATCATACTACTTATGAAACCGTTTCTAGATATAAAGTGGGTCTCATATATTTTGACATGTGTATCTCTTAAGCATTCCAGTTTTGCTAAATATGGTAAAAGTAAACTTTGCCTTTAGCGTACCTATAACTGTGTACACACCTGAGGCAATTGTGGCCTGTGTGTGGCCGGAGAAGAGACACCAGTGAGGGACTGCAGCCCTTGGACAACTCATACCAGAGCAGGGACACCGCTGAGTTTCTATTATACAGTGAGTCATTTATTGATGGAGATGTCTTTAAAATATGCAATATAAATAGTATTTTTCCTGGCTTTTTGAAGAGCCACTTGAGAGATATGACTAATTTAAAAAAAAAAAAAAAAAATCTGACATGGTTTGCTTGCAGCCCAAATTAGGCAGTTTAACCCCTCATGTCTAGACAGTCAATATGTTAATCTAAAATGAACGGAATCTGCTAAGTAGATCAGAAATTTGTCCTAGTTAATGTTTCACTTCATCTTGTTACCTTTTTAATGTATTGAGTTGTGGCTGGTAGTCATTTTTTGTTTGCTGTCGTATAACTTCTTTATCTGGTGTGTCATTCACTTAAAGACAAAACCATATTAGATAAAGCTGAGTTAGGACCGTAATATTGTCTTATGTTAGATTAAATATATCAGTGTTACAAAATACCTTAAGATTTTTTTTGTTTCCGTTCTAACTTTCGTCATCCATGAAAGTTAAGTCAACTTAGAAATTCTTCACATAAGTGGATGCAATATGGGGCTGCTTCCCCCTGCCCCCTCCTTCCCCCCCGCCTTGAAGTAAAAAGTCTAAATCAAATTCTAAAACTAATAATTCAACAAAGAATTATTTCACCTTTTTATTAATTTATAGGGTCATGCAAACACAGGAGATGTGTATATCCGAATTTCTGTAGATGCTTTTATAGGAGACTCATTATCCCAGTTGAATAAAAGGAAGACAATACACTCTATTTACAGTGTTCAGATTAGAATGCCATTGATGAAAAAATAGCATTAACTCCTAATATTTTTATTAAGTACCCCCGTCCTGTCCCAGGAGTCATACTTCAAATTATGGATACCTAAACAGTCGCTCCAGTGGCTTATTTGAGTATTATGGTGAGCAGTGGGGTAGCACAACTCATGGTGTAATATCAGTAAATCTTCATTGCTCAGCAGCTGGAATTGAAAGCTTACTAGCTTCCATCATGTACCCCGGCATAGTACTATGTAACTACGTCAGTGTTAAGTAGTTATATGTTATATTTATGACATACTATGTTATGTAGTACACGACTAACTCATAGAATCAATCACAGAATGGTTTAGGTTGGAAAGGACCTTGAAGATCATCGAGTCCCAACCCCCCTGCCATAGGCAGGGACACCTCCCACTAGACCAGGTTGCCCAAGGCCACGTCCAGCCTGGCCTTGAACACCTCCAGGGATGGGGCCTCAACAACCTCTCTGGGCAGCCCTAGTAAAAAGTCCTTCCCCAGCTCTCCTGTAGGCCCCCTTTAGGTACTGGAAGGCCGCAATAAGATCTCCCGGAGCCTTCTCTTCTCCAGGCTGAACATTGTTCGTAAAAGTATTTATATATACACATAGAAGTATGTTGTTCAGTACCTTGGTTGTGTTCAATGTGTGTATGTGCTATTCTTGTAGCTATTCTGATTCTTTTGTTTGAATTTGGTAGAACGTATGCATGATACAAATGTAAGTCCAAATTATTTGCTTATCAGTTCTTGCTAGCGACTTAACATCAGATGCACTCCTGCAGCAACCAGCAGTTTCCGTGTTAATTGTTGTTGTATACAGGGGTTTTTTTCAGTCTTTTAAGTCCTGGTCTTTACTTTTCTTCAGAATGCAATTCCAGTATCAGTTAAAATTGCTGTTTTCAGTACTAGGCAGGCTGTAGAGCCCAGAGGGTGAAGTGCAAGAGCATCGTTCAGAATTGCTAAGGGGACACCTAGTGAAGGGGGCACTCTGCGTATTTGTGCAGTATTGTTGGATGAAAGTGTAGCAATGCAGTGAAATCAAAGATGTGTTGGTATCTCCTTTGTAAAGAAGTTCTGCATCATCGCAGTCATCCCGTTTTGCACTTAAGAACCACCTCCTCAGTTTTTTTCATAGATGCTGTTACTCAACTGAATCTCTTATTTCTTCCTTACTTCCCTTCTCTTTTGGTATCCCTACTGAAAATATAGGAAAACATGGGATCAGATTTCCATGATTTCATTCTAGGCCTGCATTAATTTATCAGCACTATGTTCAGACTACTCCCAGGCAACGTTGATAAATGCTATGATTAATGAAGTTGTTACCATATGAGTCTTTTTTGTGGTTCAATATAATTTTTCCTTTTATGGGAGAAGGAGGGAATAAGCATTGTTGAACACACTTCTCTGTGCTGTTCAATGGGTGAACTTTGTCTGAAGAAATTTCCTCTATAAGCATAGAGTGCTTCTGGTCAAGGAAGTCTGTATTTTCTGTCATCTAAGTGCTCAATTACTACTTGTTTCCAGAGAAGGCTCAAAAGAGATATCGGATCAGTTGTACTCAATCAGGATTTATTTTTTTTTTCCAGTTTAGGCCTTTCAATTACTCTTTTAGACAGATGTTCATGTCGTGTTGGACTGCAGTTTCCTGTACAGGAGCTTCATGGGTATTTACATATCTTTCATCCAGATCGTGTGCCTGATTCATTATAGCTGGGCATTTATCAGTGCCTCGATGGATGTGTAGCTAGCTTACTAAAGGATTTCATCATTTCTAACTTGTTATACCACCTCAGTTAATGAGGATATGAAGATGGGTCATAATTTCTTTTAATGAACACTGCTCAGGAGACACATCTAGGATTTACCTATGTCATAACATAGGTAATAAGCACAACAGCAGTCTGGTAAACACAACAGCTTAGAACAGTTTTAATCTCGTGGAAAGCCTTTAACTGATAGCAACTCTGTGCTTCATAAACTTGTCAACTGTGATAGGCTTTTGGCTGTAAGAGATTATTTCTGTACAAATACCGGCAAGATCGTGCGAGATGTTTATCACCTGAATAACATATTTAAAGTTCAGGGGGTTCTGAAAGAGGATCTTTCCAATCATGGCCAGCAGAGAGACTCCACTTTGCTGTACCAGCTGCATTTTTCCTTTTCTTGTCTAAAATGGACAGTAAATGAAGCCTAAATCCTGCTGGGAAAGTTCTTACATTCCAAATTCAACACAAAAGATGCCATAATTGCTCACATGGTCTTTTAGTGCACCTCAAAGATTTTAGCAGAGGTAGGTGTGATGTCTTTTATGGATATCAGCTCTTCTTCATTGACAGTGAATCTCATCCATGGTAACTTTTCCTTTTGAAAGAGAGGCAACTTAGTGGTTGGTGTGTCTTCTGTGGAGGAGAGGTGAAAAAGAAATACTATCAAACAGTCCCAAAAGAACAGCTATTTTTGTGGCAGTGCTTGTGCTAAAATAGAGTACTGCTTTTAAATTCTCTGCTGGCACTTACAGATCAACATAAATTATTCTACGAAACTAGCAGAAGTCTTCGGTGATTATTTTTAAAGATGTTGTAAGACTTCATAGTCTCTTGAAATGCGCATCATGATTTGGGCCATTTCCCTTATGAGGTTTCATGTTAGCTAAAACCTGATCATATTTAAAGATAAATCTGTAAGCTAGCATAGTCCATTTCTTGATTCTTTTCTCCCTTTGTATTTGTTTCTGCAATAAAAACAATGAATGCATTTTATAAGGTTTTAACTCTTGCAGTGCTCACCTCTTGAGCAAAGCAGGGAATTCAAGTTAGTATCCGGGAATATGAAACATGCAGGAATAGCTGTGAGTTTTAATACAATGGGCTATGAAGTTCAGCATATCTAATGCAGATCTTAGCACAGTATGATTAAGTGTCTAATTTTTGTAGCAGGTGAAAAGAGACTTTTTCATTTGCCGAGCATCCAGATGGTACATAGAGGAAAATAGGTTAATCCCTATTTTGTATGTGGAACTAGTACATACTTATTAGCAGATTTCTTCTCTTGTGGAAATTTCAGTCTGGTTACAGTAGAGCTCTCTTCCGTTGCTGTTCCATCATTTCTGTTTTTATAAGGATATTGCATAACATCTAGATATCTCTGATCCTGGAGTTCTTGAATGCTATGATACATCTTTTCCTAATCAAATCCTTCATAAGAAACACAATATTAAAGGATGCTTTAAATGTTGTTCATTCTGTCATGGATGTTCTGTTGAGAACTATCAAAAAGAATAGTCTGCTTCACTGATGGCAAAAATAAAGTCCTTCACTTATGGTAGAAAGAGAAAGGGATGTTTGAAGGTAATCATGCTTGAAAGCTCTGCTTTGATCCCTTATCTTAAATATTTATATCTCCTTTGCTCTGACTTAATAGTAGTTCTAGAATTTGCTTTGGAAATCTGTTTGTGTGTGTATCCAAAGGTTCTTTTCCACAGGTTATATGTACTCCAGAGAAAGCGGTCTGCATAAAGGATGTCTGCAGAGGCTTACAGAGTTACGTAGACCAAAGTGGATACTCTTCAGTTTGTGAATCGCGCTCTCATACTGAAAAGGTGTTGCCAGAAAGACCTCAAAAGCAGAAGGGGCTTCTGATCAGCCTTTTCCCAGGGCAATGGTGGGATGTACAGTGTACACACGTTGAACCAGATACGGAATAATCTTGTTGTGAGGCAGCTGGAATTCTTGCAGAAGAGTCAGAATGTCAATGTTAGTTCAAAGCAGTCACATTCCTTTTCAGAAAAGTCAGCTTCGTCAGGAGAAAAAGTAAATTAAGCTAAGAAATAAGTTTTATAACTTTTTTTTTCCCCAGACAAGTCCTGTCGTCCTGTCACATTAAATTGATGGTGCTAAGGTCGTGGTTTGTCAAAGTTTTCATGTCTGTATATTACAAAATGTAAGAGTAATTATTGTTTGTTGCAAGTATCCAGAGTGGCATCTTCCCCTTCTGCCCCCCCCCACCCCCCCCGATTGTTCAAATGTACTCTTCTGTGCTTTTTTGGGGGGGGTGGGGGTGTCAACTATTTAAACATATATATTTAAACATATACTATGAAATGACTATGGATTCCTTCCAGATGAGAGGTTAGTAATTTTAAATGTTTTAAGTGACTTTCAGTAAAAGGAGTTCACATTAACTTTTTCATTTAAAGAATACAGAGAGCAAATATTTCTAGGTCAAATGAAGTATTTTGAATGATCATTATAGCAGTTTTCCAAAACAAGAATATTACATCTAACAAAAGAATCATTTTTGGTTTTAAATATTTAAAAATGTAATTTCCCACCTTAAATGACTTGTTTGTCTTCAGCCATTTGGAATATCGAGTGTGGAAATAAGAAAAGGCTGATAGTGTCTGTGGAGGAAAGATCACTGTTTCTTTTGTGTACAAGTCAGAGATGAAACAAACTTCCCTGATCTCCAGTATTGCTACTGGTAAAGCCTCTTTGTTGGACTTGCATCAAAATCCATGGTTGATTTCTGGGCCTAGATTTTAAATCTTTATCCTGTTTTCTTTCCTTTTCTCACAAGAGATTTGGAAAAGGCCATAGAGCAGTTTTTCTTGCATCTAAAAATCAAATTGGTGCTTACCATTAGTTGTCAGAGCTAAGTCTGACTGCAACCCTTGACAGAACCCACAGGGTTTTCTAATGGTCCTGTCCTTTTTTTCAAATGTTGATGGCTTTGAAATAAAAAATGAGATTCTAATTTGTGTGACTTAAGAAATCGGAGCCAATTTGAATATAAAGATTTAGTGATTTGGTATACTTTGCTGAAAGTGCTAATTTCTGGAGACTTTTTTTTGGAGAACCATAGATATCCAAGGCTTTGTGAGTCTATCAGACTTATTTGCTAAAATTACGGCATAAACTTGTTTTAAATCAAAGTAATTTATTAGAGGAAATAAATGTGTGTTTTCAGAGTATCTGAATCATATTAATTTAATTGTGTTTAGGCAGTTGGTGTATCTTCTACTTCATGCTTTTTCAGTGATGTTTCATAAAGGAAAGCTCAATGCTTGGTAGCCATTAAGAGATTGTAATATGCCCCCAAATAAAGCCTCATTGCTGAGCTCGACGCTGCCTTTCTGTCAGTGAGCATCAAAGCCTTGTATTTTAGAACTGCTTTTGTTGGTAAATATGTATAATTTTAGGTGTCCTGATTACAGTTCGTCAAAATCAGCTTTGCATTTAAAACAGCCTCAGAAATAGTGCAGGAGGTTGGAGACTCAGTTGACTGAGTTCCCAGTTCTTTGTGAAACCAGAACTAGTAGATCCACCTGTTCACTTATATTCATAGATTAAAAAGGGAAGTAGGTTTTACTTTTTTGTATCTTACCCCGTTTCAGAAGTTTGAATGAATTGGTAATTATATAGATGATGATACTAATTAACTTTAATAATAAATAGACTAGAATTAGGTATTTTTCAAAATTTGTCTCTTACTTCACAAAAGAGGCTTCTGTGTTGAGGGGTGGTTTTGCCCTTCAGCAAGAAGACTTTGGCAGTTAAGCAGTGGCTTTTGCCTGTTTAGTTACATCTGTCTCTAAAACTTCAGATACACTACTTAATCAAAGCATTACTACAATGTATTTACTTAAGATCCAAGCTTATGTGATAATTTCAAATGTAATTTTAAATTTTGTTTTAATAATTGTTTACTCTTAAAAAGAATAAATTTCTCAAAGATGTAAGCAGTTCTAGCTGCGAGGTATTGAACTGACTTAGATACGTGATGTTTTCTTGCTTTGGTCTTGAACGACTTATAGATATGTGACATTCTCTTCTTTTGTTGTCTTGCTGAAATACAGGCCAGGCTCTCAAAAGGTAGGAATAATTTTTCTGGTGGATTCACAGTTTTGGTGATTTGAGTTCCTACTGTAACAATTTTGATAAAGGAAAATGTTTGTTAAGCACGTATATACAAGCAGTTAATTTACAACAATAGAAAGAAGCCTTTTGTTGCAACAAGTACTCAGAAAGAACAGAAAATTCTGTTAATGTTTGCTGGTTGATTTTTTTTCTGTCACTTGAGCAGTTACTGTGCTGCTTTATATACAGGGAATCTTACTCTGCTGGAAGTCTTGGTAATGATCCTTCAGGGCACAGCATCTGTAGGTCTTCTCAGAAACAGACCTGTGTTGTCGCAAGCAAGTATAAGCTGCCGCTTTGTCTGCTGTCCTCTTTCCTACTGCAAGGACAAATAGTGAGTGTCTGGGGAGAGAGGAGAAGGGAGGAAGACCTGACAAGGTGCTGAGGCTCTATACGAGGACCGCAGGACAGAAACTTTAATGTAGTTCAACAATGTGTTTCCTCTTCAGCAGAAATAAAAGGAGAGCCAACTATGTATAAAGTACACTCATTTCAGTGGTTCACAGTGACAGGACGAGGGGCAATGGGCACAAGTTGGAACACAGGAAGTTCTGTTCAAATACACGGAAAAACTTCTTTACGGTTCGGGTGCCAGAGCACTGGCACAGGCTGCCCAGGGAGGTTGTGGAGTCCCCTTCTCTGGAGATTTTCAAGACCCGCCTGGATGCAGTCCTGAGTAATGTGCTCTACGCAATCCTGCTTTGGCAGGGGAGTTGGACTAGATGATCTCTAGAGGTCCCTTCCAACTCTGAAAATTCCGTGATTCCGTGATTTCAGTCAAGCATGATCTGTGTCTTGTGGAGGAGGAGGTAAATTGTGCTAATCATCTCCATACGCGCCCCATTAGAGGTAGCATTTTTGTAGTGTATTCTTCAGAGAAGTGACTCAACAATTAGTTTTGCTTTGATATTTCAGCGATTCTTTTTATTTTTTTGAATGACTCGGTAATTAAGGGAAATTCTCTGACTGCAATCTTTGTTGATCAGGAGTTTGTGCCGTGTGTCTTTGCGCTGTCTCCCACTTAGTGAAGGAAACTTACGGAGGACCTTTCTAGTGATTTTTGTATTTAGAAGTGCTAATGCTGACCATTGCCACTGGGTAGGAAAAAAATCATCCATATCTTGTCTGAAATGCCTCTGCATGGGCAAACACCGTTTGCTTAGAGAGCAAACACTGCAGCATTTGAAACTGTAACTTCTGAGGGACAATATGGGCTGTACCCCTCAAACTTCCCTTACTATTGACATGGTCTAACCCCAGCTGGCAGCTAGGACCAGGAGGCGCTCACTCAGTTCTCCCCTTCCCCCCCCAGAAGGGTAGGGAGAAGAGGGAGAATAGGAGGAGAAAGGAAAAGAAAAAAAAAAAAAAAAAAAAANGTTGAGGTAAAGACAGTTTAATAGAACAATAATGGAAAAGGAAAATAACAATAATAATAATAATGGTAAAAGAATATACACAGTAAAGTAATACAACACAAGTCACTCTCACTACCTGGTGAATTGGTTGCGCATCCCATCCCGAGCAGTGATTCGTGGATCCCTGCCCCCTGGCCAACCTCTATTTATATACTGAGCATGACATCTACGGTATGGAATATGCCATTGGCCAGCTTGTTCAGTCTGTGCTCCCTCTTAGTTTCTGTGGGAAGCTGGAAAAAGTCCTTGACTAATGTAAACATCACCTGGCAACAACTAAAACAATATGCATTATTGACATTCCTTTCATACCATATCTAAATCACAGCAGCCACTCAAAAAAAATAACTCTATCCCAGCTGAAACCAGGACAACTATGATAAACAGTGCTGAATGTAAGAATAAAAGCATGGGAATTTCCTTTTAGGAAAAATAAAATAATCTTGTCTGTATTCAGAAACTGGAAATATAGTTAAAGACAAATTAGAAAGTGTAATTTTATATTATGCTTTGACTTTCAGATTAATGATTGAATCATTGTTTCATGATTTGATCTACCAGCTGAAAACAACTATTGGTGAGGCTGCTTTGAGCTTTTTGTTTCTTTAGATTGTCATGAGATAGCCTTAACTTTCATGTTTTGTGCCAAATAAGCATCTTGCTTCAGGATTTATACTGCATCTGGCTATGAAAAATCTATTTTTTTAATCCAATTTCACGATGAAATGAAAAAATTAAAAAAGCAGATGTAATAAACAGAACATTTCCATCCTGTCTTCTACTCTGAGATGGTGTTTTTCCTCTCCTTTCAGGGAATTTTCTTGAATTCACATTTCAAATGTATTATTTAATTAGCTAGAAATGATAGTTATAAGCTAGAAAAGATCATCAAGTCTTCATTAAATCACAAAATCTTCAAGAGCATGCAAAGTCTTATAAAAGGTCTATGGCGAAATACTGATTCTAAATGCATCTTACTGAACCTGAAAGTCATGGTTTCTTCTCACGTTGACCACAGTAGACTTGGTAGGCAGTTAAACTTGGCAGTTTGACAACTTTTTTTAGGGTATGATGGACCTGCTGGAGCGTGTCCAGAGGAGGGCCACGAGGATGATCCGAGGGCTGGAGCACCTCTCCTATGAGGAGAGGCTGAAAGAGTTGGGGCTGTTCAGCCTGGAGAAGAGAAGGCTCCGGGGAGATCTTATTGCGGCCTTCCAGTACCTAAAGGGGGCCTACAGGAGAGCTGGGGAAGGACTTTTTACTAGGGCATGTAGTGATAGGATGAGGGGGAATGGCTTCAAACTGGAAGAGGGCAGGTTTAGATTGAACATTAGGAAGAAGTTTTTCACTTTGAGGGTGGTAAGGCACTGGAACAGGTTGCCCAGAGAGGTTGTTGAGGTCCCATCCCTGGAGGTGTTCAAGGCCAGGCTGGACGTGGCCTTGGGCAGCCTGGTCTAGTGGGAGGTGTCCCTGCCTATGGCAGGGGGGTTGGAACTCGATGATCTTCAAGGTCCTTTACAACCTAAACCATTCTATGATTCTATGATGTCCCTGCTGTAGATTCATTTTGGAGTTCAGTTATCATAGGTGATTAAAGACTTAAATTGAAGTCTTAGATTAGTTAAATTAGGTAGATGAATAAAAGCAAGTGACTATGAAATTACTACTCTGTCCAAGAAGAAAAGCTGCCAAAGACTTTAAGTGAAATAAGTAAATTTATCACTTCTGTTTCACTCCTGAAATTCAGTAAAATCTTGTGTATTGTAATAGCTGAGTTTTAATCTCTGGGTTTTCTTACAAATTAAAAAGGTGAGTCTAGTTCAAGTAATGAGTATGGACTTTGTTGTAAGTGTGTTTTTAGGAATTTGGAAGTGAAAGTAGAAATTTTGGCCAAAGGAGAATGCCATTAGTTTATTCCAACATTGAAGTAAATACTTAATGAAAGATTTATACCACTCCTGGAACACCGTATCCTATTAGGAAAAAAAAATAATAATCCATTAACTAAAAGAAGAACTGGCCAGCACAGTCCCTATGTTTGTGGGGAACTAAAATAAATGAGGAGAAAAGTTATGAATGTTTAATTGCTCAAGGTCTGATCCAAAATTTTCAGTAGATGAAGGTAGGTAGAGTCTTTCTAAGTTTAAGCTATTGGAAATTTTGAGATATTTTACTAATATATAAGTCAGAAAAATATGTAACATTCAGGAAAATGTTTGAAATGTCTTTGCTTTGAATTTCAAATGCAAACTTGAAAGTTTGCCTTTTAAATTACAGATGGATGTGTTATTTTTTATATAAGGTTTAATTTTACTATACTGAAACATAAATTAACATATTTACTTGAAGTACATTCTGCAATATATGGGTTTGGTTCCAAAACCACATAGTACATTTGATTGTTTTACTTTTAGTTCCTGGCATCCAGAAATACTTAACAGGGTGTCTATATAAGTCTTGTAAACTCTTATTTGAATATTGTCCTTAGTAAGTCCCTTTCTCTTATTGAGGTTTTGAAGGAAATTAGTGTACACTGTAGTGAACGAAAAGAAGTGGTTAAGTAAGAGTTTAAAAGTCCAATATTACTATTTTGATACTGTCATAGTTCAGAATGTTAGTTTTCACCTAAGGTAAAAGCTGAAAACCATAATTTATATTAAGTGTTAATAGTATGTGAAGTTAATACATTATTGAATGTATTGATTATTCAAAGGGCTTCAAAATGTTTGAATTGACTGACCGTACTCTAGCTGTGGTCTCCTCAGTTAAAATGAGTAACAATTCAAAGCAGGCATGCAAATGTAAGTTGATGATTTAACCGTGTGCTATGACTCTGCTAGACAAGGCAGGTTTAATTAGTGAGGTCATTATGAAATTTAAGTGAAGTGTGAACAGAGGAACACCTCTGTGGACTTGGTGGCTCTGTTCATTCACTTCCAGGTACTTTTTCCTCACTCTAGTACATAACACTAGGTGGAGGAAAGAAAGGAGATTGCATTGCTCAACCTGGCAAGACGCATCCTTGGAATCAGTTCCTGCACTGCTTCTGCAAGTTCCTCGTTAGTGATTGGAGCAAGAATGAAATCTTGAGAGGACAGGGAAAGTAGAGCAGCACAATCAGCCTGGAGAAGTAGGTTGCTCCATATCATCCCAGCAGTTTGCCATGGTCTCCACTGATCTGTGATCATCCCTCATCCTGGTGTTGTTGTAGCCACTACCATCAGCTTCAACAGCAGTATCACCCTGAAATCTGTGCTGTCCTCTACCAAAGCATCATCTCTCCAACCACCTCAGGCCTCTGACTGTTTCTGGAATTGAAGCAAGTTCTGAAGCAGTAACTTAATCCCTTTTGGCACTCTGAATTCCCTTTGAGAATCGGTGTCACTTAGATGTAGGGAGAGATGATTACTCCAGCCAAGGTCATGGACATTACAGAAGACTGAACAGGCATGAAGCTTGTTGGAGGAGAGGAGGGCTGTGTGAGCAAGGATGAAGAGAATTCTGGTCTGGTGAGGTTTGCAGTGCTCTGCTTTGTGCAAACACCTTCTCTGGAATTTATGACTTTGTTGCAGGAAAATGGGCTGCATTAATAGCAAGAAAATACATTCATATATAGTATTAAATCAGTTTACACCGTTAATGGCCTTTTCTTAAATAAAAATTATGTCTGGTTTCTCCAGATTTCATGTATCTTACAGTAAACTAGCAGTGTGGAAGAGCTGAATTCATTCAGGGTAGTTGAATACGCAGAAATTTCAAGGTCAAAATACATATAGTAAACAAGGATGAAATATGTAGCTAAAAAGAAAAATGCTGTCAATTACCAGTTTGAATGACATATATAGGGTAAGGTTTTAGCTGAGTAAACTCCTAGAAATTGATGCATGTGCAAAAGGCAGCATAAGTACTTGGCATCTCGCTTTTAAAAAAATAAAACTTTCACCATACGTCTTTTCAGTTTTTTCTCTTTCTTCTTTACTTTAAGATTAGAAACCTTTCCCACAGTAAATTTATTGGTTTTAGTCGAAGGGACTTTCTTGAAACTAATCTAGGGGAAAAGCTGAAATCATCCCAGTGTAAACAATGATGTGATAATTACTCTGTTAATTTATAGAAAGGAAGGGGTGGATTGGATGACTGCAAGAAAATGTAAGTAATCTTTATCTTTCTCTTTGTGTTCTGTAACACAAGTGTCAGAGTCTGCTAGATTTTCCTCTTTATAGAGGAAAGGGGAAGTCCCTTGCTGGAGTGCGATTTATGTGACTTTTTTCACTGTAGTAATAATTATTGTGGCTTTCACGTCTGTTTCTTATTAGAGAGAAAACGTGGTATGAGTTTAGGTGTGTGTCAGGCGTAATTTGTATTTAGCACAGTAACCTTGAAACAGAGGTAATTATTAGATGTTACATAGGCAGATTTTTTCACAAACTGCAGCCTGAACATCAGTACAATGTTAGAGTTGTTCTTCTGAAATTAATCCTCTCTTTTGTGTGCATGCTTGCACATGCACAGACAGCGAGTCAGAAGAGGTTTCTGTTAAATGAAGATTTACCAGTAAAAACCGTAGTATGAAAAAATGTGTAATAGTGCCATCTGCTGACCCCTGTCATAACATAACTGAGTTGTACGTGTGGGCACTGGAGAAGTCATTGCAGAGAAAAGTAGAACTCCAGTCTGTTGACCTAAACTGAGAAATAAGCCAAATCTGGTAAGAGAAGTTAATACACTTAACGCTTATACTAATGTAATGAAAACCAAACCCAAATAAAACTAAAAGTAAATGTTGATCACAAGGAGAATTTTCTTGGCAATTTTTTGGTATGTATGTTGACAAGCGATGAAATTTCACAGTAAATTAAGGTCAGTCTGATGCATTCCTGCTGTTCCAAAATGTTTCTGACTGTGTTCTTGCAGTCAACATTAACAGTTTTGCTGTCACATGGCGAAACAGATGCATCGAGAAAACTCGTCCAGCATGAGAGGGTATAGGAACTTATGGCTAGAGAGAAGAAGGTGATAAGACTGTTTGTTTCAGTGGCAGTGCATTCTTGGACTGTCTTGAGTTAGTCATGAGGCTGTCTTTTTTTAAAGACTTCATTTGAATTATTGTGAACATCTTTCTGTCATACTCACTCTGCCCTCCTACACTTCTCTGCCTGAGCAGTTTTCTACGAAGTTTTCATTGTAGTATGGCTGTTCTTAGAGGAACTTCATGTAAAGATTGCTCTCACCGACAGTTATATAGGAATGTACTTACCACTTGGGTTGAGTTGAGGAATAAGCTGGAGAGAAAAATGCAAACTTTTAAAGTAGTTGGGTGCAACATCTGGATAGAACAGTGATCTTGGAACTCAAGATGAACTCAGAAGATTGTTTTGAAGTCCTGAAAACTGACTAAATGGCTGGAGAGAGAAGGTTACTGCAGGCATGTTTGTACACGTTTGGAAGGAGAGACAATATTTGGTGTTAGGAAAAATGTTTGTATTGGCATTGTTTTTATTTACATGTAGCAACAAAAGGTTATAGTTGCAGTATTACACATAATTAGAAGATCTTTAGAGAGAAAATTATACTAGCCTGAGTTGATCTTCCTGTAGGTAAAACCAGTGGAGTGCTATGCTGCTCCAAAAATAGCAAGCAAGGTAACTGCCCACCTTCTTAATTTTTAAGAATTACTTTGAAAAATTCATTGTTTAGGACACATTTATTCCAGCATATGACAAGAATTTCCACAGAATCATTTTGCGTAAGAAAACCAGAATCGGTAATATGTCAGGAACTACTGCATTTGAGCAATATACTTTTTTTTTGTGTTACTGGTTTCATGGATATTCCTTATATTGGAACCATGAGAGTTTTCTGATTTTTTTTTTTTTTAATTTACATACTTCAGACTTTGGATCTTGTACTCAGATTCTGTGTGAACAAGACAAAGCATGAACAAATACAGTTGCTGTCCGTGCTCTGGATCCTTCATCTTCAAGAATGGCAAGAAGGAGGATCTAGAGATGTACAGGTTCACCTCGATCCCTGGGAAGGTGATGGAGTAGCTAATCCTGCAAACCATTTCCAGGCACATGAAGGACAAGAAAATCATCAGGAGCAGTCAGCATGGCTTCACCAAGGGGAAGTAATGCTTGACTAATCTGATAATATTCTATGATGAAATCACTGGCTTGATAGATGAGGGGAGAGTAGTGGATATTGTCTGTAACTGAACTTCATTGACTCTTTTGACACTGTCTCCCATAAGATCCTCATAGACAAGCGGTTGATACACAGGCTGGATGAGCAGACAGTGAGGTGTCTTGAAACCTAGCTGAATGGCTGGCCCCAGAGGGTGGTGGTCAGAGGAACAAAGTCTAGCTGAAGGCCAGTGACCAGCAGTGTACCCCAAGGGTCAATACTGCGTCCAGTGCTGTTCAGCATCTTCATTAATGATCTGGATGATGGAACAAATTGTACCCTTAGCGAGTTTGCTGGTGATACAAAACTGGGAGGAGTGGCTGATACACCAGAAGGTCATGCTGCCATCGGTAGGCTGGAGAAATGGGTTGACAAGAACCTCATGATGTTCAACAAGGGGAACTGCAAAATCCCACACCTGGGGAAGAATAACCCCATATGCCAATATGTGCTAGGGGGGCAATCAGCTGGAAAGCAACTTTTCAGAAAAGGGCCTGGGGGTTCTGGTGGACACCAAGTTGAACATGAGCCAGCAATGTTCCCTTGCTGCAAAGAAAGTGAATGGTATCCTGGGCTGCATTAGACACATTATTTCCAGCATCTCAAAGGAGGTGATCCTTCCTCTTTATTCAGGACTGGTGAGGTCACACCTAGAGTGTACCTCCCAGTACTTGAATACTGTTACTAGTTTGGGGCCCCTCACTGCAAGAAAGACATTGAGATTCTGGAGCGTGTCCAGAAAAGGGAGTAACAGTATTCAAGTATGTCCAATTCTCTCTTGTACTGGGGAGCCCAGCACCAGACAGAACTCTAGGTGTGACCTCACCAGTCCTGAAGGGGGAGGTTTTTGCTAAATAAAGCTTCAACAAAACAAATACTCTCCTAAACTTTAGTTTTGATCAGCTAATATTTTTCTGACAAATTATTTAATTGAAATCGGCTTGACCAGATCAAGTGGAAAGTTCCCCAAAGTAGCCCTAACATTATGTTCTTAATACCACCACACTGCTTCTGAGCTATTTTTGTGCCAGCTCCATGTTACTAGTTTGGGGCCCCTCACTGCAAGAAAGACATTGAGATTCTGGAGCGTGTCCTTTCAGAGAAGGGCAACAAAGTTGGTGAGGGGTGTAGAGCACAAGTCTTATGAGGAGCGGCTGAGGGAACTGGGTCCACTGGGGTTGTTCAGCCTGCAGAAAAGGAGGCTGAGGGGAGACCTTATCGCTCTCTACAACTACCTGAAATGAGGTTGTAGTGAGGTGGGGGGTCAGTCTCTTCTCCCAAGTAACAGGCAATAAGACAAGAGGAGATGGCCTCAAGTTACAGCAGGGTAGGTTTAGATTGGATATTAGGAAAAATTTCTTCAATGGAAGGATTATCAAACTTTGGAACGGGCTGCTTAGGGAAGTGGTGGAATCAGCACCCCTGGAGGTATTTAATAGACGGGTAAATGTGGTGCTTAGGGACATGGCTTAGTGGTGGTTTTGGCAGCGGTAGGTTGATGGTTGGACTTGATGATCTTAAAGGTCCCTTCCAACCTAGACGATTCTATGATTCTACTCAAGAGAGTCCAGCAAAGGGTCACTAAAATCATGAAGGGACTGGAGTATCTCTTCTGTGAGCAAAGGCTGAGAGCGCTGGGACTGTTTAGCCTGGAGAAGAGAAGGCTGTGGAGGGATCTTATTAATGTCTATAAATACCTGATCGGAGGGTGTAAAGAGGATGGAGCCAAACTCTCTTCGTTGGTTCCTAGTGACAGGATCAGAGGCAATGGGCACAAACTGAAACACAGGAGGTTTCTCCTGAACATCAGTAAATGCCTTTTTTTTTTTTTATTCTGAGGGTGACTGAGCACTGGCACAGGTTACACAGAGAGGTGGTAGAGTCTCTCACCTTAGGGATATTTAGAAGCTGTCTGGACATGGTCCTGGGCAACTGGTTCTAGGTGGCCTTGCTTGAGCAGGGGGACTGGCTGAGATGACCTCCAACTTCCAACCTTAACCGTTTTGTGATTCTGTGACATGCCTTTGAATTTTTTAAAATAAACTAGCAAAATGAGCATAACTTGTAAATGTGTTATTTTTAGCAGCTCAAGAGTAAAATTCATATTAGATTGCCTTGCTTCTTGATTAAATGTTTTAACCAAGTGGTTGAGGTACTGTTTTATTTTAAAGCTTTTGACTTTGTAGTAGAATTAGTCTGGGATGATGTAGCTTTAAAAGAAATATGAAAACAACCCAAACACCCCCCAAAACCACCCACAAACCCAGCCTTCTCCACAAAACCTGAACAGATGATTTGAAAAAGAACAATTTACGTTCTTGCTAAACTCCCTAAGTGATATCCTTGTGGCAGTGAAAAGTTGCAAAATTTTGGTGAAGACCAGCTGTCTGGCTGACTGCGTCTCTGCCGTCCCCGCCATCATTTGAACACCTGTGTGTATCACCATAAAATACAGACCTACATGTGAGTAGCTGAATAGTTCTCTGGATTTCACTGACTGAATTGCCTAGATTTTAACTGTCAAGAATGAGTGCTTACATAGACAGCTGACATGTAGATATTTAAATTAAGAGCATGTTTAAACTGTACTACAAGTTCCACCTGGCATTCCTACAAGACCTCAAAATTCTTTCTGATACTGCTTCTGTTCTAGAAGCTGCGCCCATCCAGGTTTCTGAGACAGTGAATTGGTGGTCTCCAGTTGACTTCACTTAAGAGTCCCATTTTAAAACAACTTCTTTTTTTGGTGTGCCTAAATTCTGTTCAGGGTTTTGTGTTTCTCTCTTCCAAGTTGCTTCTTATATATATGGTGAAACATAGATCTTTTCACTTCTACTGCACTAAACTTTTTTTTTTCCTTCTGGTACATATTTTTCATAGTTGAGAGGGTAAAACTTGTCTCCCTGTATGTCATTCTCCTATCCTGATTGGCAGTTTATGCTCACTTCTTTCCTTTTTTTTTCCTCTTGAAGTCTTTTTCTCTTTTGCTCTCTATCCATTAAAATGATTTTCATAACTGTATTTTTCTTTCTATTTTCTGTCTTAACCAAAGAGCCAAGACACCATTGAAACCTCATATCTGATGTGTTAAAGTACATTCTTCAAACTTTGCTGTTTACTCCAAATACGTTTCAGTTTTCCTCGCCATATTTCACACCATTTTATGCCCGTTTAGTGAGCTTAGTTTGATTTTTCTCTTTGAATGTAAACTCCTCAGTTTATAACAGATCAGTTGATGATGAACCTCTTTACTTGTCAACTGACTGGCATGCTATTAATACAACTGGACTTTTATTCTTATTGGCCCCTTCTGTTTTTTAGAATACTATCTTATTTTCTTCCCAGTCTTCTATAAGTAGTACTGACTTCTTTTCGAAGTACACTGCTGATTTCTAGCTTGCAGATCATGTCACAGGGCAATTTATGATCGATTCTTTAGCCTAAACTATATCTTAAGATTAAAAAATAATTTTGTGTGCTCATGCAATTTTAAAAAAATAACAAATGAAGAAAACCTCAGCATATATTTGATTTACATGGAGGTTATGTGACACAGCCCTTAGCTTCCAGGTGAAGGCTTGTTATAATCATTACAGGAAATAATACAGAAACTTGCATATTTTTACCAGTACCTATCTGAAAGGGCAATCTAATGGAAATTTTAATAATGTGAATTATTTTTTTATTATTATTATTGTTTTTATTTTTTGATATCAGTAAGCTCAGACTCCTGTGGATGCAGATGTGCTTGCTTGTGGCCCCAATATGTTGGGAAGTTGACTCAAAAGACTCTTCAGTATTTGGAGGGAGTAGTTGGGGGAGCTTCTCTCTGTAGTGCTTTCAGTAATGGTAATTGTTTGATATTTGCCTTGTAATTTGGGTTAGCATTAGCCCGTTGCTCTGGTATCGCTGCTTCTCATTTTCAGGTTTGCCTTTCTCTGCACTTCGTTTTCAGATATAACTCCTGGTTGTTGCTAAGGGAATCTGGGACTAGTTCTTGTTATTTTACTGTCTTACAATGGGTATAAGTGCTTGCAACACAGTAGGTTTTCTAAGTTATTTACTTTATTCTCCAGTGAATTTCTAGGTGTTACAACTTAATTTGCCTGTCTTACAAGATCCATAAACTAGAATTGTAAAATTTCTGTGAATTCCTTAATTTTATTACTCATTTTAAAGATATTTGTTTCTGGAACACAGTCTTACAGATCATGAATGTATTTGATTTTTAAAGATATGAGATAATTTTAGTGTTTTGTTTTTCAAGTCTTTTTTAACATGTGGCAGTTGCTCTGTGTGGTTTTTTTTAATATTAACTGAGATCAGACATCTTAAGGGAATTGCATCAGAACGCCAGGGGATTTCACACTTACTTTCCTTTAAACAGTGGTTTAAACCTCATTGCTTCCAAATCTTTCTTTTTTTTTTTTTATTTCTTCCGCTAGGTATATAATAGTACTAAACTTTTACTTGTATCGGTAAAGGGAAAAGAAGGCAGCGAGCGTAAAAAGAAGAAAAATAGGGTAGAGGGTGAGGATCATGCTTTTTTGTGGTGATTTTTTTTTTCCCCCCTCTCTCACACAGTTTCCAGGTACTTGTCACTAAATGTAGCCAAAGAGCTTTAGGCCTAAATTGCTTTGCCACTGTCTGGGATGGCAGAAATATGAGAAGGGGGCTGCTCACACATGATAGAACATGAAAACTAAACGGATTAGCTACCAATGCCTGGACTGCCCACCATGGCCCTGCTTTGGCTGCATGGTCTTGCCCACTCACTGAGTTGCCTGTAGAGTTTGCTGGTGAAGTACAGAACTTAGTTTGGCTTTTCCCATTTTTCTTAAATTTTTTTTTTTGTGATATTAAAAATGAAATGTAGTCCTATATGAGTTTCTCAAAGCTCTTGTATTTGACAAGCCAAGTGCTTATCAGCTGCTGTGTAGACTTGTCAAAAGACTCAGAGTTACCACTCCAGATGGGTGAAAGTTTCAATCCTATTCCGTGGTCTGTGTGGAATAACAGTCATTTTATTGATGGGGGGACTTCTTAAGGTGCTACTATAAGAATATAGGTTCGAAAACTTTTCATGTGCAAGGTTGCCAGATGGATAGTTTTTATAGTAGAAAAGGACAAAATCTCAAGTACCTTATGAAGAAGTGTGTTGTTCCTTGAGGGAATCTTCTTCTCTTTCATTAAATAATTTCTTTGAATAAATGCCTGGTTCCTCATGTGGAATTGTTCCGCACTGACAGGGTAGGCTAAGCAAAAGCCTTTTCCAATATATTTGGAATCTTGAAAAAGACAGTATTACTTTTTCAATGTTGAAAATGTACTGAAGTTAAATGAAATACTTTTAAGTTGACTCCAAAATCTGTTTAATGCAAACATTTATTAAATACCATTTCTAATACAAAGCTAGAGTAATATATTTTCATGGCAGAATCAAAATGATTGATGGTTTGACATTAAAAATTCTTGCATCCTTGAAGTGTTTCTCTATCCAGATCTTTTAAAAATTATTACAAAGGAAATATTTGTATGTTTAGCAATGCGTGACAGTTTCTATGTAAATAGTTTTGTTACCTATGAACATCTGTCAAATTTTTGCATAAAAATTTTCACTCTTTCGGCATTGAGAAGGGCGTCAAAAGGAAGCCAGCTGGCCCAGGGCAAAAAGCACCATTGTGTATCTCTGGTTGCATTACAGAAAGGTCGTTTGGAACAGGCGCAGAGCAGTGAGACACAAAGGCCTGTAGGATACTAGGGGCTCTTTTGTTAATCCTTAATAAGTGTAACGTGAGGGCAGCTGACAGTGGAAGCAGGTGGAAATGCTGGAAGTAATTACAAACACAGATTTGAGAATTGCCGTGGTAGAAGGTAGTGAATAAATTGAGAACATGGATATTATACTTTATATTATACTTTTTGCCATGAGAATTCTGAAGTCTTATCATGGTGAAAATAGAGGAAAAGCTAAACAAACAAATCTTCGTGCCCTTCAACTAAAGTCACTTAGTATCTAGGATCTGTATATGCAATGTTGAGTTGTGCATTGCAGTTCTATATGGAATGCATACAACTTGACTATACTGTAGTTTACAAATTCTTAGCAAATACTCTGCTTCATAAATAGCGCAGTTGTTATTATAATGGCACAGACTGTTTTTTATCTCTGAAAAGTAAATCATGAATTGCTTAAACCTAAGAAACCAGGCTCAATAGTTAAGTTGCTTTGCCAACAGTTTTCTCCATCAGCTATCTAAAATGTCTTTCAATGCACAAATAATTTACATTGATGTGACATTTCTCTGAATAAAATAGAATGGCTATGTGATGGTAACTGAAAATAGTTTTAGGCAGTATTATGGAGTTCTCTATAACAAGATAATGAAGACAAAACCTAACATTTGTCTGAGATCTGGTTCTCTGGACACTTCTCTACAAATTCTCGTAGTACTTTTTCTACCTTTTTCCTTATTTTTGTGTATTAACTTCAGATAGTGTTCTCAGTTTGAACCATTATTTGATTTCCTTTCTCTGTGAAGTGTTCCATCTCTAATGCAGAAAAGTATTTGAAATCAGGTGAACCAGCTTGCATAGAGGGATTGCCTCCTGTCATTGTCCCGTTAATCAACCACACCTTCAACTCTGTTACCGCATACAAATTTAAAGTTAGTGTGAGAATGGGTTATGGACTGTTGAGGTTTTAAAAAGGATATTATCTCCATTACTAATGTTGTTTTCCTTATGTTTACAAAGTTAGGTGCTTTACGTGCCCTTGCATGTGCCCATTCTGATCTAGTGTTTTCTTACAGAAGCCTGGGTAAATGGCCACGCTCTGCTTGTCTAATAAGGTGTCATGGGCAAAACAGCCTTGACTCAGGGAATTATTACTTAATTTATTGCCACTTACCCAAATCAGTGATCAAATTTTGTGTTATTGAGGAGAACTAAATAATCAAACACTTACATAAACCCTTTTTTCCACCTGCCCCGTGCTGGAGGCGAGCTGAGCACCTATCACCCCCCTTCCCCTGCTGTCACTGTGTGTTGTACTGGGTTCACCCCCCAGCTCCTCCAGCATGGTCGGGATCATCTGCTTTAGGGTTTCTGTCAGACACTTCTTGCTTCTTAGTGATCTCCTCTGCTGCACTTTCCTTGCTCGTTTTCTCTGCGCCTCTTTGCTTATTAATAGTTTTTGCCTGCTGTGGTGTGCTGTACCTCACCCCAAGAGCATGTTGGAGTCTCCTGCCCCTGTGGCTGCCGCCTCTGGCTTACAGAGACCGGGGCAGAAGATCATCATGCTGCTCAGGGGCGTTGCTGTTTTGGGGTGAGATGGGTTATTCCCAGCAGTTTTGGAGCTGGCTGGAAATGGCTGTCAGCAGCCCAGGGCGGTTCACAGCACTCCCACGCAAGGCCTCCTGTAGCCTCCTGATTCCGAAAGCCTCCCAGCTACGCCTTGTACATACAGTGTTTGTCTGGAGGATTTCTGTGTCACTTATTTTGGGAGCTAAGGTTGAGATGACAGGAGGAGGTGTAGGAATAAACGGAGAAGCCCGAGGCCTGTACTTGTAGAAACACTGAAGTGTGAATTCATTGAAGTTCCAAAGTGTGGCTCCAGCAGCTCGCCAGGTAAATCNCAAATATGTCAAATATGTCAAACAGACAAATATAAAGATGTTGAACAACAAATATGTTGCTTTAACTTGGAGGGGCTGTCAGAAGTTGGACAATTTTGTCTGTCACCTTGAATATCGCTTTGTGCGTGCATTCATTTTGCTGGGCTTCAGAAAAACCCTGCACTTGCATTGTGGGAAATCCAGTATTGCTCTGATAGTCTTCTGCTGGTGACCTCTTAGAGAGCTGCTTCCCTCCAGCACCCCCTGCACCCCTTCGCTTTTGTGCCTAAAGCCCATGGAAGTGCCAGTGCTGACTCCTCTCCCTCGAATGCTGTGTGGTGCCACCATAATTCTTCTTAACTCTTCTTAATTCCGTGAAGGGTTAAATTCGTAGGGGATGCTTTTGACTGAAGTAAGTCACCCCTTCTCCAGGTTAAGCTACTTCACTTCTCCAGCCATGGGTCATCCTAAAGGGCATAACTGAGGGAGGTCCAGTCCTCTGGAGCTATAACCGGGTGAGAATAGCTGGTTAAGCATGGGGGTTTTGGTTTCAGTCAGAGCAGGAGGGGGTTTTTTGTTTACTTTTGAATTTTTGTAGGTGTGCATTTTTTTTCCCTGCCATATTATTGAATGTGACCTCTCTATGTTTTTGTTTCAAAATGTACCATTGTTTATTACTGATTCCAGCATTGCGGTGGTGGTAAAATTATTTATGTTCCTACTTGTGGGAGTACTTTAACAAACAAACCCCCAAAACCAGGCATTTTTGCAGAATGTGTAAAACGTCAGGATAGCAAGTGTAGCAGAAGTGATACTCATTAATATAGTAGCATCCCTGGGACTGGCAATGTCTCTGTTTTGAGTGTAAAACATCGGTTTATTATACTTCATTGTATTTTATTTGTCTGTGCCTATTTTGTCTGTTGTCAGTTTTGTGATGGTTTAGGCTCCAACCTTAAAAACTGAGTATGCCGGTGTTCAAAGCTAAGAGCTATGAAAACCCTGCTGTACTGGTTTCTTGCTTGGATAATAAGTGTGTTAATCCAGAAATTCTTTGGAAACACTATGCATTTTAAGCTTACTGATTAGGTGTTTATTAAAATACTCAGACTGTAACATGATCAGTTCATCAACACTATTATATTTAAATGCAAATTCTATGGGGAAGAATCAGTCCCATTTTCTAAATGAAGTTTTCCTTAACCACTGGGGAGTAGAACTGAATCTTGGAGCATTCTTAATTTTTGCATATTTATTTACTTTTTAAAAGGAAAAATCTGCTCAAAATTCACATTACTGTTCAAGATAAAAATCCTCTTTATATGTTCCAACTAATATCAGAGCTCTGCGGGGCGAGATACTGTATACATTTATAGGTCCTTTTCCAATGGAAAAGCATGAACAGCCTATAAACCCAAGAAGGTCTTGCAATTATTCTGTAACTCAGGGACAAATCTACTGAATGTAGTGCATATTTTTTGGCTCCTGATCACATAGGAAATTAACCATTTGCACAGTGGAGCATTTGCATCACAGAGATAACTTGGAGATCCATCTGTAGTGAATGTATAGGAAAAAAGAGATTCCTGTAAAGCAGCAGCACTTCCTTTAGGTCCTAAATTGTTGGGCTAGGTAACTTTCAGTGCTGGACCTAAGGGCGTGTATTGTATTTTCATTCAAAATTCTAATAAGTTTTTCTGTGGTAAATCTTGAGAATTATACTGTTTTGAAAGAGACATTGTAGACTAGAAGTAAGATTTAGACTAATGTGAATTTATTTTATAGAAAGATTTTTTTTCAGGTATTTTATTTTTACCTATGTGCTGAAAGAATGGCCTACAGGGCCATATTGGAATTACCTTAAATTTTCTTCAGGATTTTGAAAAATTTCCTTCAGTGTTTTGAAAAAGAGGCAAAACCAGTACATGTGTAAACATAACCGTTCAGATAAGAGCCTGAAGAATTCTATGTATAGGGAATAAAAAGTAAATTTATGAACAGAGAATAGATAATGAAGGATCATTTAGAAACCAATATACAGTTAAAACTGAGCATTAACATATAGGACAGTCCACATAACCCCCCCTATTTCTTACTTGGATTTTCATGCATATTTTTCTAAATTGCTGTTACATAAATTAGATGTGTTCAGTAATTACAGTAATTTCAGTGATTCTTCTTCTGATACGTCTTCAGAAAAAAATCTCAGTTCAACAAATGAATACAAAAAGAAAGCTATTTTAGTATTCATTAAGAACATAATAGAATTTAAAGTTAAAACATTAAAGTTGGTTTTATAAGCAAATCTTGAATACTATTATTTAGTTGTATTCACAGAACAAAAAGAATTTGCATAACTAACGAAGAATGGGAGGTTAATATGAAAAAGAAAGAACAGTGGATTAGGAAGGAAGAAGATAGGGACATTTTTAAGTAGGAGCAAGGGTGGGAGGGGCTGAAGAAAGCATCTCCTTTGTATCTTTGTTAAGATTACATGGAAGAAAAATACTTGTCATTTAACAATTTGGCAAAAGTAAATGGAATTAAGCCTTTGTATTTGCTGGGCTAAGATGAGTGAAGAACTCTGGGGTGCAATTGTTTTTCATAAGAACACAACTAAAAAGTATGATTGAGAGGGTTTTTTCTTGTTTATTTTCTTGGAAGATGAGTTCTGCTTAGGAGAATAACTTTTTCAATATGCATTTGATTATGGTTTTTTTGCTGTTAAAGGAATTATGAAGTTCTAAAAATAAATGGCTGTTAGGTTTCTCCCAACTCCTCTTTCCTTTTTCACTTTCTTCTCTCTGTAGTCTAACATTTGAGCATAAATTCTTTCAAAATGTATGCTCATGTGAGTTTCTCTGTAGAAATACATATATCATACTTTTTTTTTTTTCCTTTCATTCTCTGGTATTCCTAGAGCTTCTCCATTTTTATTTTTTCCCCTGTCTACTAGCCTTCACAAGTAATTTGTTTTATGTCTGTGAGACAACATCTTGCAGGAAAGGAGATAAAGCTCAGTCAAATGAACTTATCACAAAAGATGAGGGGTGACTTGATTTGAAGCATGTAGGGACTTCCTTGTGACAAGAGTTTATGTTATAAAAGTCTTGTTAATCTAGTGACAAGAAACATCATAGGAACAAGTGGCCACAAGCTGCAAGCAGGCAAATTAAAAATGAGATGTACATTTTTAATAGAATGAAAAGCCACTGTGAGAATTTACCCTGGAGTAGTAGTAGAGGATCCATCTCTTCTTACTGCACATTTTTGAATCAAGGGTTTGGATGCCTTTATGATGGTGTTTAGTAAATCTAAGTGCAGACAAACTCATGTTTCTTTGGAATGACTTTATAATTTGCCTAAATCTGAATACAAAAGCAAAAATGCACTCTGACAACAACTGCTGCATTTTAAGATACTTTCCAGAGAAGAGCAAACCAGAGCTTTTCAAAGAAGTGACTTTTTCGCATTGCACTTCTGGCAGTACTCTATCAAAGGTATTCAGTCCTGAATTGGTGAAATAATTGTGTTTAATCTCAGCATCAGGTCCTTAACCTAAACCCCTATTTGAATGGGGTTTTTCTGAGTGTTACAATGTAACCATCATGTGAGTGGAGGTCTGAAAATGGTTGTAATCAAGCTCTCACGTGGCAGTAAAGCTTCCAGATTATTCCACAGATTATTTTTGTTATGTTTGTGCATCTGATGGTGTAAACTTTTGCTCACTGTCCCTGTTTTTGTTCTTAATGGCTTTGTTGTACAGCAGTAGAACTTGAGGCCTTATATTTCCTTTGATTGATGATATTTATGAACCATACTGTGACATAAGGTATTTTTTCTTGTTGTCCTCCCATCTGATAAAACCATGACTATGCTGAGCAATTTTGTATGATAAATGCCATGGTATTCCCTCTTCTGTATGCAGAAATCAGAGGAAACCATTTCTACAATGGATAGTCTTTTTAATAATCTGTCTTTTTAATCAGAAACATCTTACTTGAGAAAAGGGGCATAAATCAAAGTAAAGGGGTAAAAGAACATTATCTTTGTCTTGCAAGAAGGAAGACGAAAGAGGAATAAAAGTCATTCTTATGGGTGCTGTTGATGTGGAGGGGCATCAGTCAAATTTAAATGAAGTTTTGGCAGTAAGAAAGCTTTCATATCTTTTTCTTACAAACATTACATAAAAAAGACATATATATTAATGCTTTCTACCAATTCTGTAAAACTAGCTCCTGGTTTAATAATATACTTACCAAATTTATGATCAAATAAAGTAAATTAAATGTAAAATTAGATATATGTTTTGAGTGCTTCCTCAGTGTGATGATTGACACAGCAAATAAACCTGAAACTTAAAAGAGGTTATGAACTGTAACTCGACTTCTTAATTGCACCAAGTTTGCTAAGGTTCATCAGAATTAATTTTTTACTATAGTGATGGTGTTGGTTGAATCTGTACGCCAGTCTGAAGCCTGCAGTACAGAAAATAACCTACTTTCTCTTCTCCCTCTCATAATAAAAACACGAAGTAAAGGCTTTTTATAAGTGTATTTTGTAATGGAAATTTTAGCAGCCTTTTGAATTGAACAATTATGTCGTCGTTTCCATGGAGCTGGCACGAAAATAGCTCAGAAGCAGTGTGGTGGTATTAAGAACATAATGTTAGGGCTACTTTGGGGAACTTTCCACTTGATCTGGTCAAGCCGATTTCAATTAAATAATTTGTCAGAAAAATATTAGCTGATCAAAACTAAAGTTTAGGAGAGTATTTGTTTTGTTGAAGCTTTATTTAGCAAAAACCTGCCCCTGCTCCTCCCTTCCCTCAAGCCTTCCCATCCACGATAGGAACTTTTTCACTTTGTGTGTGTAAATACTGCAGCGGTAAACTCAGCCACGGTCTCACCTGCAGGAGGTATGCACTGACACCCGGGGTGCTTGGGTCTGGAGGAGTACGTTTCTCTGTTCATTAAGAAGAATACTTGTATTCTTTGGAAAGTTTCGGCTTCCTCTTGTTGTGGAATTGGACTGTGTGTATTTGGGAGTGTGTGTGTGTTTATTTATTTATTTAAAGTTCACAGTGATTAAGCTGTTTGTTTTGTAACTCTCTATATGGCTGTTTAGGGTGTTTCAAAGTATAGAATCATAGAATCATTTAGGTTGGAAAAGACCCTTAAGATCACCGAGTCCAACCGTAAACCTAACACTGCCAAGTCCACCACTAAACCATGTCCCTCAGCACCATGTCTACATATCTTTGAAATACCTCCAGGGATGGTGACTCAACCACTTCCCTGGGCAGCCTGTTCAATGCTTGACAACACTTTTGGTGAAGAAATTTTCCCTAATATCCAATCTAAACCTCCCCGGGCGCAACTTGAGGCCATTTCCTCTTGTTCTACTGCTTGTTACTTGGGAGGAGAGACCTATGCCCAGCCTCTTTTTATATAGTTGTAGAGAGTGATAAGGTCTCCCCTGAGCCTCCTTTTCTCCAGGCTAAACAACCCCAGTTCCCTCAGCCACTCCTCGTCAGACTTGTTCTTCAGACCCCTCACCAGCTTCGTTGCTGTTCTTTGAACACGCTCCAGCGCCTCAATGTCTTTCTTGTAGTGAGGGACCCAAAACTGAACACAATATTCGAGGCACAGCCTCACCAGTGCCAAGTACAGTGGGACAATTACTTCCCTAGTCCTGCTGGCCACACTGTTCCTGATACAAGCCAGGATGCTGTTGGCCTTCTTGGCCACCTGGGCACACTGCTGGCTCATATTCAGCGAGTTGTTGACCACCACCCCCAGGTCCTTTTCTGCCAGGCACCTTTCTAGCCACTCTTCCTCAAAGAGCATGCTTGTTTCCCAAACTGATGTTAAAATGGGGGTGGGGGGTGGGGGTGTAGAAAAAGAGTACACAAAAAAATGTACTCTCCCCTAAAAATGCTTAAAGAGAGTTTAGCACTTCAAATCATAGAATCATAGAATAGTTTTGGTTGGAGGAGACCTTTAAGATCGAGTCCAGCCATTAACTCTCCTAGTCTTTAAACTTTCAGGATGATAGATTTTAAAGCTTAAATCCTGAACCTGGTGATGATTTTAGGATAGGTTTTTAGTAGTTGCTTTTCAAAATAAGAAGGAGATTAGTTGAAGGTGGCTAGTTGATACTGAAAGTGTAATGTGTTTTCAGTTGTGGGAGTCAGTTCAAAGGTTAGAAACATCATCAGTTGTTTTATGGTGATTAATGACCGGAAAGGTATGTACTTCTCTCATGGGACCTCTTGTTTCCTTGGGAATAAATTTCTGCTGTCTCCACCCGCCTAAAATTCTTTCCAGCCCCTGCCCAAGGGTTGCGGTGTGTCTACTGTAATGAAAAGAAAGGCCTTAACACAGGCATTACTCCTTATTACCAGATTCTGATTTGTATTTAGGAAAGTTGGTAGTTTGATACTGACTGTTGTGGTGCAGGAGAAAACAAAAAGAAATCTATGCTTTTTTTTCTTTTTCCCTTTTAGTCTTAGACTGGTAGTCTTAATGTGTCATGTTGGAATATGTAATCAGATTCTTAAACACAGTAGCAGTAAAAAAAAAAAAAAAGGAAATTTCAGGAAAGCTGAGAAAATAACAGGTGGATCAATATAATTATTCATTACCTCTTTCCCAGACATATCCTTTATAGCTTGCAGAATAAAAGCAATGCATGTTTAACATCAGGTGTTGAACCAATTATTCAAACGAGTTAAAAATTTTACAGAGTAGGTATCCTGACCACTATGTAGTGTCTGGGTTTTTTTTTCCGGCTGTGTCACTGTAAAATAATTAATCTGGCTGATCTGGCATTCCTTCGTTTCCAGTCAGTCTGGTACAGATGGATTTGGGAGATACCTGGGCCTTCGGCAGCTGTGGCACTTGAAAAGCCTTTCTGAGCGTCCTGTTCTGTAGCTGAGTAGGGCGGGACTTCTGTGCCCTGAATAGCAGCTGAAGTACCTGGTTGTCTGACCTTCATCCAGCCATCCTTTTTCTTTGCACTTGTTGTTTGGTGCAACCCTTGACTTCTCTCACTGCCTGACGTTGAGGTCAAACCCTGGCTGTGTTCCTGCCTCGCGGCTTGAATTGTGTCAGTCCAACTAGTGGCTCTCTGGCTTTAATTGTTCATTTGGACTGTGTTACATTAAACTCCTGCAGTTGAAGGAACTTTGTCTTTCTTTCACAAATGGCAGGAAGAGGATAGTTACAACCATCATGTATTTATCAAATACTTACTTAAAATAATAGTCAAAATCCTTAAGAATCAGATAAATAAGCCTGTATGAGTCAAACCTTTTTCCCTGCCCATGAAACATCTTGAGGAGGCTGTGGATACTTCTGTAGTTACTTGTCCTTCATCTTGGTGTCATCTCATGCATTTGTTTGTTTGAATTAGAGCAATACTAGCTTTTTTTTTTTCCATTTTTAATATTTTTTTTTTGTTCTGTTAATTAGTTAAAACTGGCTTTGAAATGTTTATCTAGTCTGTCTGTTAGGCTTTAAAAAAGGCTTCTGCAAGAAAAGGTTAGTCTTTCCTTATGGACAGCTTTATAAAATTTGGTTGAACAAGTGTTCTGAAGTTCATTAAGCAGAAATTTGCCAATTGCAAAGACTTTTGGGTAGACTGTTTTTAATAAAATTGTGAAACTCTGGTATTTTGGTATGTTAATTACACAGCATTACATGAAATGCTAAGAGTTGTTGAATAAGGGTGTGCATAAACTGGATTCATGACATTTACTGATACTCCAGATTGTGCGGTAATGTTTTTTTGTAATCAGCAAGACTGAAGCTCACTCTTTGGCAGTCCCTTGCCGATTTGCTTGCAGTCTGTTCTTGCGGTCCCCAACCGGAATTATCTGGTTGAAGGTTCACCTGACTTGCTGCAGTTTGAATCATAGCTTTTTGTTCACTCTGAAAACATGGCACTGTGTTGAAACTTGGTATAAATTTGATTTTTATTCTCATTTACCTACATTTAAATACATGCACTTTATGCAGGATAAATGTTTACAAAAGCCTGGGCAAAACTGCAAGAATTTGAGCTTGCATACTGTAACTGGGGAAGCACAGGAGTGCGGTCACTTCATAGACAGCTGTCTTCTACAGATAGCATGTGAGGAACATTACCAGGGGCTTTCCCAACAATTTTTTGCTGTGCCTGAACTTGGTAGTATGTGTCCCTTTTGTATGTTGTCTTCAGTTACCCAGTGTTGACTGTATTCCCATTTTCAGTGTGATGAATTCTGAACATCTTCTGAAAATAACTGTTTGAAGAAAGAACTTGAGAAGCACACTTAATGTCTGCAGTTAAGCTCGTTTCTGCATGTTGTAAATCACTATTTATTAAAGAGCTGAGAAGTTCGAGCAGTTTTTACTTCTAGCAGAAGAGCACAAAGATTTGCCAGTATTTTCTGTTTTGAATATGTACTTTCAGAATTTTCTAGGGTTGGATCCTGTCTTTCATAACCAGTTGCAAGACTGCTAATATTTGGACAGTACTTCTGTAAGGGAATCTTAATAGCTTTACTTAATAGCTATGTGGAATGTTCTGTTTTCTGTAATTTGCTGCCTATGTTGTCGTTACTGATTTTTACTCTTTCAAAAGATGGAAATTACTTTCCTTTTTTAGGTTTTTCCAGATTTGAGAATTTCAAGTTAAAACAGAAGGAAAAATAATCTGTGACACTTCAGTGTCATGTGGCCTGTGTATGAAACATGGTGGCTTTTGTTATAAAATATGATAGATAAGGCATTTGGTCATCCATATCTTCTGTCACATGATTCCTTGTCTTCATATATTGTGAGTGTTAAGTCTAGTTTGTTTATGACCACATACATCTTCAAATGCCTTTTCTAAAGACTATCATATTTTCATTATTTTCACAGTGTGCAACTTTTAACTTGCGACATTTTAATCTTTTTTATTAAACATGATTATGACTTGATGATTGTGGTTCTGGTTGCTCTTGTTGATGTAAAGGTAAATACTTTTGTATTGCATGAAAGAATAAATAGCATTTAAAATACGTATGTTATAGAAATGTTTTCTTGTGGTAATTTAAGGTCCCCTTAAAGTTACTCTGATCTAAGGAGTACGTTTAAATGCTCAGTCTGTCAAAAGACTTAAACAGCCCTCTTTACATATAAGTATTTTAAGTGTCTAAACTGTATGTGAGAGAGAGAAGGTTCCAGCAAATCTGTAATAATATGGGGTCTCCAGAAGTTGAGCAAAGCACTTGATAGGGAAAATCCCAGTTTAAATTTTGAAAAGAAACAATGCATAGAGATCTGTCCAGAGAAGAAGTGGAGTGTGTGCAGTCTACAGAGAGCAAGAGGGTAGTTTGTGAGTTTTGGTGATAGGTGGTAACATACTACTTTGCCATGTATGAGTGTACTGTGTGAGTCCGTGTCTTGCGAGGACTGAGTGATGCAACAACGTTCTGCAGTGTCTTTCTGATGAAATTTGGCTGTCTTGTGATATTGATGAGAATTGATGAAGCACAAAGATGCATGATGAATACTTATGCTTTTTCTTTTGCACAAAAATGTAAGCTTGATTTAGACTGCAACCCATGTTATTCTTCAGTCATTTCTTTGATACAAATTATCGTAGAATCATAGACTATCTCAAGTTGGAAGGGACCCATAAGGATCATTGAGTCCAACGACCTGCTCCTTGCAGGTCTACCTAAAACTAAACCGTATGACTAAGAGTGTCATCCAGAAGCTCCTGAGTTCTGACAGGCATGGTACTGTCACCACTTCCATGGGGACCCTGTGCCAGTGACCAATCACCCTCCTGGTGAAAAACCTTTTTCTAATTTCCAGTCTGAACTTCCCGTGATGCAGCTTCATTCCGTTTCCTTGTGTCCTATTGCTGGTCACCAGAGAGAGGAGATCAGCACCTCTCCCTCCGCAATTCCCCTTGAAGAAGATGTAGACTGTGATGAGATCACCCTTCAGCCTTTTCTTCTCCAAGCGGAACAAACCAAGTGACTTCAGCCACTCCACATAAGTCTTTCCCTCAAGACCTTTCATGATCTTGGACGCTCTCATCTGGGCACACTCTAATACTTTGATGTCCTTGTATTGAGGCACGCAAAACTGCACACAGTACTCGAGGTGGGGCNCACCTCTCCCTCCGCTATTCCCCTTGAGGAAGATGTAGACTGTGATGAGGTCACCCCTCAGCCTTTTCTTCTCCAAGCAGAACAAACCAAGTGACTTCAGCCGCTCCACATAAGTCTTTCCCTCAAGACCTTTCATGATCTTGGACGCTCTCATCTGGGCACACTCTAATACTTTGATGTCCTTGTATTGAGGCACGCAAAACTGCACACAGTACTCGAGGTGGGGCTGCACCAGTGCAGTGTAGAGTGGGACAGTCACCTGCCTTGACCAGCTAGCTATGCTGTGCTTGATGCACCCCAGGACATGGTTGGCCCATTTGGCTGCCAGGGCACACTGTTGACTCATATTCAACTTGCCATCAATCCAAGCCCTCAGATCTCTTTCCACAGGGCTGCTCTCCAGCCTCTCATCCCCCAGTTTGTACGTATAACCAGGATTACCTTGTCGCAGGTGGAGAATCTGGCATTTGGTCTTGTTAAATTTCATACGGTTGGTGATCACCCAGCTCTCTAGTCTATCCAGATCATAGAATCATAGAATCATAGAATGGTTTAGGTTGGAAAGGACCTTGAAGATCATCGAGTTCCAACCCCCCTGCCATAGGCAGGGACACCTCCCACTAGACCAGGTTGCCCAAGGCCACGTCCAGCCTGGCCTTGAACACCTCCAGGGATGGGGACTCAACAACCTCTCTGGGCAACCTGTTCCAGTGCCTCACCACCCTCAAAGTGAAAAACTTCTTCCATTGTCGAACTTACTTAATGTACACTTCATTCCTGAGTCCGATCATTTAGAAAAACATTAAAGAGCACTGGCCCTAAAACTGAGCCCTGGGGAACCCTGTTGGCGACTGGCCGCCAGCCTGATGTGACCCCATTTGCTATAACACTTTGAGCCTGACCCGTCAGCCAGTTGCTCACCCATTGTATTATGGACTTGTCTACCTGTATGCTGGACATTTAGTCCAGAAGGATGCTGTGAGAGACAGTATCAAAAACTGTGCTGAAATCCAAAACCCCCACATCTACTGTCTTCCCTTGTTCATATAGATGGGTGACCTTGTCGTAAAAGGAAACATAAGTTAGTTTATCAGGTAGTTACAGAGAGGAAAAAATTGCTGACTAATGAAGTATTAGCAAATGTACCAAGTGTGAAATACCTGTCTTGCAGCTGATGGCCTACCTTTTGAAATAGGAAATATTTATTTAGCTAATTCATCATCAACAGTCAATGTCCATGTGTTTATGTTCCTACCCTTTATAGTTTGGGATAAAATTCAGGTTTTTGATCTGAGCAAAACCAGATTTTATGTTATTGGTTAAATACATTTATTAGTGGTTTTAATAAATAATTATTAATGATGAATTTTCAAATAGACATTATTAAAGATATATGTTTAGATGCAACTGTAGTGTCTCATAGATACTGAGAAAGTTGTATTTAAAAGATGGGCATCCCGCAATAATAAAACAAAAAGCTGAAAAAAGTAACTTTCTTGTAGCATTTTACAGGAGGTTTTAAAATTACATTCTAACAGTGATCTGAAGTAAGCTTTGAAAACTATGTAGGATATCTAATTATAGGTGAAATGCAGGTAGTTAAAAAATTTAAATATTTAGACAAAAGATTATGGTGGTTTTTCCACTGCTATAAGGATTAAGACTGAGCATGCTAAATACATTATATTGAAAATTTTTTGATGCAGTTTTAGGGATCCTGTAAGTTTAGTTTTTTATAGAAATTTATATAATTTGAAAATAATTAACAATGAAGTAATATATAAAAGGATCTGTGTAATATCTTTGAAAATTGTGTTGTAAATATGATTTGGTCTGGAGTATCAAGAAATGAATCAGATGAGAGGACTATGTGGAAATTACTATTCAGTCATCTAAGATATTTAAAATGTCTTGAGCTAGGAGAGTGAGGGTTATGGGAATTTTGATAATAGGGTACTTCCCGCCAATTTTGTTTGCATTTGCATACTTGCTGTGTTGTTGTATGTTGTTAAAAGCGATTTGGATAGCTGCTTTATTATTTTTTTTGTACACCTGTTAGCATTAATGAAAGGACATGCTGTCCTGCTCTTATGTCCCTCAAACTGTGAATAATTTTTGTATATTAACTTAGCCTTTCATATATACTTAGACTATTACAGCTGTACTAAGGTTGCGCTTTTTTTGTGGTAAAATTTTTATTTTAATTGGAGCAACTCTGAAATCACTTCTTAAAAATGCAGTTGATGTAATTTTTGTTGCTTGACAACCCAGTAAGTTTGTTAAAATTCTAACTAAAAACAGAACAAATGTCATTAGTAAAACTGTTTCATGTAATAAGGGATCTTGAGTGTTTGTCAATATGGAGTCCACTTTAAATGTGCTTATGCCTTAAGTGGATAATTTTAGTCAAGTATTTTCTTTGCACACCGTGTGCCCATTTGTTCTGGTACAAGTCTGTAAAAACCAGGGAAGCCATGGCCCTCCCCAGTTCGTTCTTCTACCAGGTGAGCAAGATGGGATCTAATAGTGTTCAATCCATGATGCTCCAATCTGAGATCTTTAAAAAAACAAACTAGAACATAAGAAACAAAAAAACCCCACCCCCCAAAAAATCTCTACTCATGGCAATATCTTAAATCAACCTTTGTAACTTTATGATCTTTAGTGATTTTAAATTCATTAAACCTCCTCTTGTAGTGCCAGTGTAGCGTGGTTGACATGGCCCTTAAACCAGGGTGAAACAAGACCAGGGAGTGATTATCCCTCTCTCCCACCTCCTGACTTCTCCCCATGTCGGCACATGGGCCTTTTGCAGTTGGACCGCTGGCTTGCACAGGCTCCTCCAGTGTGGCCACCGCTACCAGAACCTCAGTGGGAGAAGTTTTGCATGCGTTAAGCTGCTCTTGTGTTGCAGTGACTACTTAGCTTTGATCGACTTCAGGTTAGGAGGGAGGCTGGTAAAACGAAGCATCTTTATTAATGAGGGAAAAATCAAATTTGAAGTTCTCCGTATCAATCAGACTTGGAGCGTGTTAGTAAAATGCTGATCTGAGTCATCAACGGAGGGAGGGGGAGGTGTCTAAGCTAGATAAAATTTGCATCAGTATTGTCAGTAGTATTGAAAGTAGTATTATTTACAGTACTAGAGATTACTTTTCAACACAGAGGAGACATTTGGAAGTTGTGTGACAGTATCTCAATGGATGTTTCTTTCTGCGCAGAACTTCACAGGAGAAGCATTCAGAAATAAACCCTCAAGTCTCATGTGGGACAGGAGAGGGAGTGATGTACGCTGCTTAAGGTTAAGTTAGGGTTACTTTTGACACCAAAAGTTTCATTGGCACTTTTGGAGGACAAATTGATGCAGATTCAGGTGCTTTCATGTCATAAGTATTTTTGACATGCCCAAACGTTATGGATCAGAGTAGGGGTAATAGCCCTGTTACAAAAAAATTAGTTGTTTTTCGTAGCATGCCCTCTTCTTTGGGAGTGATGCCCACTTTACAACTGAACTATTAATTTTCTTTTGGTCGTTAAGAGCAGTCAGGATTTGGTTTTGCAACTTTTCTTCTGCTTTAATTCTGTTTAGCTAGTTATGTGTAAGTACACTTTTTTTGTGGAGTTTCCTGCTGCATAGACAGATGAGAAATTTACAGAAAATACAGAATCATAGAATAATTTTTTAGTTACTTAGACATTCAGAATCAGGATGAAGTAATCCATTGTTTATAAATTATACAAAATCAAACAACTTAATCTGACTACTGGACTTCAGAGTTCTGGTAGTTATTAACATGGTTGGAAAAAAGGTGTTTTTTCCTCCTCCATGTACTTCTGTTATGGATAGGATTTATATGTGCAATTTTTGAGGAGATAAGCCCCCTGATTATGTATTAAATTGAAATACCCCAAGAAGAACTAATGAAATAGTTGTTTCATTAACTGAAACAACTGAAAGTGAAATAGTTTATATGCAGAATACAATTGGGATTATTGCATGTATTCAGTAAGTCAAGAATATAATAAGATTTGCCATATAATAAAAGTGGGGAGGAGTACTGGAAAGGGAAACGCTTGAACTTTCGATCAAGATTGCACAGTCATTTTAATGACTATGTTCTTGCAAAGTTATTCTCATCTGTTTACACATGGGGTGAATTATTATTTAACTTAGCATACTCACTTCTGATTATTATCCATTTGATTAAAGAGCAACTGAATACATTTTCTATTTTGCCAGTTGATAATGGTTTCTGAAGACCTCACTTCTGAAAGAGCTTTTGTGATTTATGATTGTGTGTATAGCTATGCTTTTTGCATTCATATAACTGTTCTATTTCCTCTGGAGTAACATTTTCACCTAAATCAAGTACCGATTCTGTTTTACACGAGCCAAAAGGGGAAAAACATGCTCTCAGTGTTAATCATGATGAACTAAGACTTGGGTATCTGAAAATGTTTGTGAGCATTTTAATACAAATTAAAATGACTGTATTTTATTAATTAGTTAAAATATAAATTAATATTAACTGTGCATTAATATAAAAATGCATATCATAAGGTAAAAATAATGAATAGCAAAAATAATATTTTCAAATTGCATTTCTCAAAGTATCTTTAACATTTCACATATTCAAGATCTAATTTGGGACGTTTAAAATGAGATTTGAAAAGACCTTTTGATAGATTCTGCAGGGTTTACAGTATTAAGTAAATATTTTTAAAGCGTGAACTGTACCTACAGTTCCTTTTTATATTTTATTTCCCTTTCTAAATTGTCTAAGAAGTTGAAAGGGGAGGGAAAGTAACTGAATACAGCCATTTGAGGAGGCCATGTTTAGAAGTCCTTTCCTATTCCCTCAAAAAGGGTGTGTAAGCCAGTCAAATATCAAGTTTGATTGGTGCCTTGTGTGAATTACTTCTAATTCAATTTTTGTACTTTCTCATTTCAGTTGGGTGAATAGAATGGTGGGTTTTTTGTCTTTTTAATAAAGAAAATGTATTAAACTCCTTTGTATTCTAATTTCTAAAACGTGATTGAGGAATACGTTAGGCGTCTTCAAACATAATCACTTTAAATGAAAACTGTGATTATTTTAGAACCAAAGTCTTCATTAATAAGACATGGCTACATAGAACTGTAATTAAAAATGGGTTCTAATTCTATTAAAACCTTCTTTTCTTACAGCCCCTCCCCCCCTTTTTTTCCCTTTAAATCAGAGACGCTTTTCTTTTTACTAATAAGTTAAGAATTTACATCTGCTGAGTAGAGGTAAATCTTATTTAAGTATTGAGAAAAAAATTGTCACAAAAATTTTTGTGCTTTGGCAAATGTTTTTAACCAAGAGGAGTACCATGATTATGTGATTTGAAATTATATTAAAGTTATGTAAATACCAACTAAGCATAATGTTAAAGGAATAATCATACATATCTCTAAGAAATATTTCTACAAAATTTAGTGCGATGAAGAATACCTGATTTTCCTCCATTGTGTAACATATACCCTCATAGTTATTGACATTTCAATTCTAGTTGTCTTGTAATCAAATCAAATGGTATGTGATGCCAGTTTTATCCAGTTATGTGATACCTTAAAAAGAATGCTTAGTACAGATGAAGCTGTGTAATTAGTTTTGCAGATGGAGTGTTTGAAATTCAGACCACCAGTTTTCAAAATCTGGGTCTGAGTCTTGGAGAGGCCGTAAGAGTGCATCCTGAAATGCTCCCTCCAAGCTACAGTCTGCATTAGATGAGTCAGTGATGAATAAGTACAGTGTCAAAACATGGAAGAAATGTCAGGATGTGATGGAGTATTTTGCTGAAAAGATACATTGCCTGGTAACCATATTTTTAATAAGCACTTCTCTTGTGTTTTTTAAGTAAACCAACTAAGGGATAATGTGTTGCTGAGAGAGAGTGATACCTTTTTATTTTTATTTTTTTAATGTTGTTTGGGGGAGGAGAGGGTTTAGTATCCTAATTCTTTGTTAGTGGAATTATCCTTTAATTTAAAACTATATTTAGCAATTATGTATAAATATAGTTTATGATGGGAATCATAAATGGAAAAGGAGTCGTCTAGTGTTGTTTACAGAGAAGTATGGTGCTCACGTTACATAATGCATTTATATTGTGTACATATTTTCAAGAATGAGTATGTGGTGCAATTAACATTTTTGGAAGGTTTTTCAGAAGTCTATTTCCTCCTTATCACATAAAGAGTAATACTAGGTCTAACTTCATTTCATATCTGCTGCCCTGTATTAACTGTGCTGTCTCACAAATGCTCTTATAAATGGCCTCACAGTTATATTAATTCTGTGGAAAAAACATTTTGGCGGTTAATAGCAGTCATAAAAGCAAATTAAATATTAGGAATCATTAATAAGGAAAAGATGAGCGAAACAAAGCATCTTTATGCAACTGTATAAATTAATGATACGTTCATATTTTGAATGTTGTATGAAGGTCTGGTAATTTCCAGTCTAAAAAGAATGTATTAGAACTAGCAAAAAGTATGAAGGATGAGAAGGGTGATTAAATATGGATTTCAGATGAGGAGTGACTTAAAGTAGGACCGTTCAGCTTGGAAAAGAGATGACCAAGTATATTTGAGGTAGACGTGAATAAAGGGGAGAGTATGATAGAAAACACTTGTTCTTTGCTTTTCAAAATGCAAGAACTAGAGGGCTGAAATGAAATAATCCTATAGCAGATGTATAACAATACATTTTTAAACAAATCATGAGGAAACTGTGGGACTCATTACTATGGGATGTTAAGGATCCAAAAAGATAAGAGTTCAGAAACTAATCAGAGAAATTAATGGAAGGAAATCCATTACCTTGTTGAAACAAAGATATTATTTCTGGATCAAGGAATCCCGGGGTCACAAGTAGCAGGAGCCGGGGGCTCTGTAATGGAGAAAATTCAGTATGTGCTTATCCCGTTCTTATACTTTTTGTAGATATTTGGCATTTTGCCACTGGGATAGGTTAGGTAGACCTTTTTGCTGGTTTTATATTCTTGAACAGTAATTCAAGCAGTAACACCAGGCAAACACAATGGAGAACTAGTGCAACAGTGAGCTAACCCTGTTCTCTGTGCAGGGACTCTCTACCGCAATGATTTGGTTTCATTTCCTTATGGGTTTCATCTTTAGAAAGGTGGGTGTATATTTTCCAAGTGCCGAGATACTTTGTGTAATAATACTGAGTAACAAAAATAGGGAAGAAACACACATACAGTATTAGAATAGATCAAAATTTTCACTTTTATCTTGGCTGTAGGTACATAATTGCACCTAACCCTAGTGATGTTGCCCTTCCCTCTGGATCATGTAAAGAGGTGAAAAATGAAAGCAGTTGTAGGTAAAATAGTGTTCAGTTCGGGAAAGCTGAACAATTAAGACATCCAACAAGCTCGTTACGTAAGGGAAACTCTCTGACCACTGATAAATTGTTTCTTATGTTTATTCATCTACCTTTCAATTTCCTCCTTAAAATGATCTTTTGTGGTTAGAGTTGGATCTGACCTCTCCTATTTTGCTGTGTAATTCTGGCCTTTGTTCTCAGCTGTGTTATCTTCTACAAGTTAAAGAAAAGATTTCATTGAATGGCAAACTTCATAAGAAATTAGAAAGAAGGAAAAAAAAAGGCAATTAGGATGCACTTCTGGCTTTGTAAAAGAACAGTCATTGCGGCCTCTGTGGTGCCTCCTTCAGCGGTTGAGGTTTTAGGTTTTATCCTTGTACAAAAAAAACCCCTCTTAAATCATTAATGACAGCTAAAAGCTCATGGGAGACCAATCATAAACCGGAAGATCTATCTTACGCTGCCCTGACAGTTATTTAGAGAAGGAAAGGAGACAACTGACAAATCTGGCTGAAAAAAATCTTAGTCTTACAAATGTAAGTATCAGCAATTGCCTTTATAACCAAGGGTAGCTTCTTGTAAAGACTTTAAAAAAAAAAATATCTTTCTTGTCCACTTATGAGGACAAGAAAAACGTGACAAATAGTATAATTTCTCTTGATTTTTCTTAAAAAAATAAAAATAAATCTATGGACTGGCTCTACTTGAAAATTTACATGATGATGATTAAATAAACTTCAGGCTACCAAAACTGAGAAGCCACAGGAGTTATATGGCCACTGACACGGAATCTTGATGTTAATTTTCCCAACCCTGACACCTTGTAATTCATGTGTATGTGTAATGTGATGATATCCTTTTGCATTTTATCACATACTAAACAACATTATGCTGGTGCAAATGACTGTATTTACTGAGAAATCATTAATGCCTTTTGTACTAACTAATTAGATTTAGAAGTGTATTGTTAGCTATAAATTTAAATTTATATGACAAAATATAGGCAGGTGTCCCTGCCTATGGCAGGGGGGTTGGAACTCGATGATCTTCAAGGTCCTTTCCAACCTAAACCATTCTATGATTCTATGATTCTATGAAAATGCACTTATCAAGGAAACAGAGTAAGCTTTGAGGTAAAACCATGCTTGATTATACATTTGACTGTGCTTATTTATAAAATATAGTCAACAGGCATTTCGGTCATTAACAAGAATTAGGTAGGTTTTACAGGAAGCCTTTGTTCAAGCTCCATTAATAAGTTTAACTCAATTATAGATTATATTTTTTGTTATTATGTGCTGGAATCTACATATCTTTTTAATAGAAGGAATGCTGACTGGGACTTCATCATTTACTGTTGGCTCTTTTTTCACAGAATCACAGACTGGTAGGGGTTGGAAGGGACCTTTGGAGATCATCTAGTCTAACCCCCCTGCCAGAGCAGGTTCACCTAGAACAGGTTGCACGGGAATGCATACAGGTGGGCTTTGAATATCTCCAGAGAAGGAGACTCTACAACCTCTCTGGGCAGCCTGTTCCAGTGCTCTGTCACACTCAAAGTAAAGAACTTCCTCCTCATGTTCGGATGGAATTTCCTGTGTTTCAGTTTGTGCCCACTGCCCCTTCTCCTGTTGCTGGGCACCACTGAAGAGAGTCTGGCCCCATCCTCTTAACACCCGCCCTTTAGATATTTGTAAGCATTGATGAGATCTCCTCTCAGACTTCTCTTCTCCAGGCTAAACGGACCCAGGTCTCTCAGCCTTTCCTCATAAGAGAGATGCTCCAGTCCCCTGATCATCTTCATAGCCCTCCCCTGGACTCTTTCCAGTAGTTCCTTGTCTTTCTTGAACTGCAGAGCCCAGAACTGGACACAGTACTCCAGATGTGGCCTCACCAGGGCACAGCAGAGGGGAAGGATAACCTCCCTCAACTTGCCGGCTACGCTATTTTTAGTGCACCCCGGGAAACTATTAGCCTTCTTGGCCACAAGGGCACATTGCTGGCTCATCGTCAGCTTGTTCACCAGGACTCCCAGGTCCCTCTCTGAAGAGCTGCTTTCCAGCAAGTCAGCCCCTAACCTGTACTGGTGCATGGGGTTATTCATCCCTAGGTGCAGCACCCTATGCTTGCTTTTGTTGAACTTCATTCAGTTCCTCTCCTCCCAACTCTCCAGCCTGTCCAGGTCTTGCTGTATGGTGGCACAGCCTTCTGGTGTATCAGCCACTCCTCCCAGTTTTGTGTCATCAGCAGACTTGCTGAGGGTATGCTCTGTCCCCTCATCCAAGTTGTTGATGAATATGTTGAACAAGACTGGACCCAGTACTGACCCCTGGGGAACACCGCCAGTTACAGGTCTCCAACTAGGCTCTGTGCCACTGATCATAACCTTCTGAGCTCTGCCATTCAGCCTATTTATGTCACATGTAGAGAATTTAATGGAACTATACCACATATCCAACATTTGTTTTATCATCAATAAAGAGTTATTGTAGAGAAGTAAGATAGGGCTTTTCACTGTTCTTGAACACTGCGTTGTTTTCTCCCGAGTTAACTTCTGGGAAAGAAAAGGCTGTATAGTAAGTAGTTAATGCTTTTGGTACCTAATTAAAAATGGGAGACTGTTGAAAATGGGCATGTTGAAATTGAATGTAGAGCTTCACAAACTGGTGGCGAGTGTTGCCATTGGAGAGTTTCAAAATATTGATACCAAAAATGTTAATAGGTATATGAAGATTATTGATCTAAGCGAGCAGCAGGTTGCAGAGAGTTAAGGACACTCCTTTGTTCTTCCCATTAAGCTCCTGTTTTTCAGCAACATGAAGTGGAGGGTAAGGCCACTATTGTGCACCTCTCACTTCAGTATTGTTTGAGGTCATGTATCCCTGGCATTGTGGTTCTCCTGGGCTATCTCTCTATCATTAATCATTAATGTGAACACGGTACTCTTGACACCTATATGTATCAGTTGGAAAATGGCACTGTCATAACTAAGTTAATTGGAATTGTTCTGCTTTTAAATATTGCATACCCATGATTTACAGTTTCTGGGCTTTTCAGAGTCTTAGATTGCTTTGTGACAAGGGGAAATGTTTCAGTTAAAAGCAGTTAAAGACCCTGAAGAAAATCAAAATTTAAGAGAAAGGTGGACATGTCAATAGGACACTTTAAAAATAGATTATTTAATTTTTAAAATGGGTAACAGATGCTGTAAATTTAATGAGAGGAATGTAAGTAATTCCATTTCTTACCAAACAACAATTCCAGAGAAGGGCCACCAAGATGATCAAAGGGCTGGGAAGCCTGCCATATGAGGAAAGGCTGAAAGAATTGGGTTTGTTCAGCCTTGAGAAAAGGAGGCTTAGGGGAGACCTTATCACCATATTCCAGTATTTAAAGGGTGGCTATGAGGAAGATGGAAACTCCCTTTTTACAAGGAATCACATGGAAAAGACAAGGGGTAATGGGTACCCATTACTCCTGGGGAGATTCTGATTGGACACAAGAGGAAATTTTTTCGCAATGAGAGCCATCAGCCATTGCAATAATCTCCCCAGGGAAGTGGTGGATCCCCCAACATTGGACACTGAAGATTCAGCTGGACAGGGGGCTGAGCCATCTTGCCTAGACCGTGCTCTTGCCAAGAAAGGTTGGACCAGATGTTCCTTGAGGTCCCTTCTAACCGGGTATTCTATGATTCTATTCATTTTGAATTTACAGGCCAAGGGTTAATATATGATGTCTCATTAGGAGAAGATAGTGGGCTAGGAAGATCTTTGACCTGATGGCGTGTGGTTATTTTTATGATCTCAGCCAAAGTGTGTATGTACAACATACGCCACAATCCTCATGGTTAACATCCTTTGTCACATTTTTCTTCTATGATCTTTTAAGTTGTGTGTACTTGATGTGCCTGGGAATCATCCCTCAGACTATTCTGAAGTAAAATCCACTGTTTTCCAAGACTAAAATTCCATTTACTGTATTGTTGCAATTTCTTCTAGTTACAGAATGCATCTGTGAGTTAAAAAAAAAATTGCTTTCACAATTACATTTGAATAATAACAAATGTTGTTATCTGTGAAAATAAAAATCAAATGTTTTGATTTACTGGAGACTTCTGTTGACTCAAATCATGTATTAGTATTTTTGGGAAATGCATTCTGTTCACTTCTGTACGTGAAGCTGGGGAAGCAGGAGTGTGTGTGTTCTAGGATTTTTCAATTGTATTGTTTTAAAAACAGACATTGCTATCTGCACGCATTTTGTGTGATCCTGTTAGTTATACAATACAAATTAGATTAAAAATAATGTAATTATTGAAAGCTTAATTTTTCTTAGTCTTTCAATTTTTTTGATGGTATTCTCTGATAACTATTACACCTCTGCAAGTTTTGCTTTACAGTTAATATATTATTCAAACAACTTAAAAAAAAAAAGTATGTATATATTGTGACTCTTGAAAAAGTTTGTGGGGTTTTTTTGTTTGTTTTGTTTGTTGTTTTTTTTTTAAGCCACCATAAAGAAATTGGTAAATGGCTGAAAAAATAAGTAAGGGATGCTGGTGACATATTAGATTTTCTGGTGCAAGCTACAGTGGTGCAAGTGCATCATTGTATTAGCAGAAGAGGCCAGAAGAGGCTGCAAAAGTAGTTGCAAAAGCCATTTATTTTCTCAGAGTACATTTGGTTTGTGACTTTGGTAACTCTCAGTTGTTCCAATTTCTGTTGCTTCTCTTCTGGCTTGGAAACAAAAGAAGATAGGTTAAAGCAAAAACAAACAAAAAAAGCACAACCCCAAAGCACCACCAAAGAACTTGTTTTAAAATATAATTGGTTATTGCAGCCTGGAAATTAGAATTTTATTATATCTGTCATGAGTTTATATTGTACTTGCATCTGTATCTTGAGCTTCAAGTGAAGTTTGTGAAAAAAGAGAGCCAAGAATAGGCTATGAAGTGTTATAAGCAATATTAACTAGGAATATCTGTTTAGTAATTCCATGTTTCATGCTCCTTATGCTATGCTTACTTATTAGCATCTTCATAGTCTGTAAAAACCAATTTTGAATTTTTGCTTTCACCTAAGCTACTTGGGGTTTGCCTATTAAAGTAAACGGTCATTAAGTGTTCTCTTTTTGGGGGTAGAGAGGCCCCCTTATCTAACAGGCCGATGTCTATTTGATTAAGTCTAGATCAGAAGGAATATATAAGGAGGACTAAAATAGACAAAGTGAAAACAAGTCGGTGCTGTTAGTTCCAAGCTTGAGAATAGTTTTGATTTTACTTCCCTGAAAATAAACCTGCAAGTTCTGTTTTTTGCAGTCTTTCAGTATTCAGGTTCAATATCTTGAACTAAAAGCTCATATTCTGCTGCGGCCCAAAAAGGTCTGTTGGAGACTGGTATAATAAATGGGAAGAGAGTCTTCCTGGTGACACAGCAACACTAGATCGGGACGATGACTTCTGGTTTTGTGTTTTGGGTGAAGTATTTGTGTGTAAAATGCCTTTATTGGTTTTCATTTCTGTCCGAAGTGACTGGATTGCTCTTCCAGCTCTTCTAAGTGGGTAAAATGTGTCCTGTGTCGCACTTTAAAACTTTCCTGTTGCATTCCTTCTGAGTTAGGGCTTTTTCTTTCAAGGAGTCAAAGTCTTGTGCTAATGAAACTTTTATAAGGGCAAACATTCGAACTTTACTAGGCTAATTTCTGTCCTACACTGAAATCAAGCGTTCTTTACGCTTATGTAAAGAATGGCTAGAGAACTTTGTACCAAATAGCCCACTTTGTATTTTTAGTGGGTTTTTTTTCCTCTCCAAGCCTCAGTGCTACTTGTACTGCAGTTCTACAGCATTCTTCCTATAACAAATATAGTTCAAACCATGCCTTGACGTTGTGCTCTTTTTAAACTAAATAATAGACTGTCATTTCCATCTGTCAGGGTTTGGGGATTTTTTTGCTATGAAGTTCCAGCCAAAGAATTTCAACACCTCATCATGATAAAAACATCAGACACTCGTCAGGACTCAGTACGGGGGACAGGTTTGCTGAGCAGCATAACAAAATTTTTACCTTTTCTTGCATCAAAGCACCTTATAATTTTGGTACTAAGAATCGATGAAGACAGTCTGGAACAATATCTGAAGACACACGTAACTCAGTTTAAATATGCAGGAACCTTTGTTTCATAGGTACAGTTCCTCTAAGGTTTTTAATTTGGGACAGCTTGCTGAAGTGACTTCATGTTACCATTGCCATTACTTAAGCATTATCATTACCATTAGGTAAGGATTGGCAACTGCTATTTTGCAGGGCTTATCAAATGAACAAACGTTTCTTCTGGGCCTTGGGGAGTACTGGAATCACAGGACTAGATGGAATGGGTCTTGACAGACATATACCTCGTGTCTGTTACTGTCCATAATTGGGCATTCTAAAATGTGCTTGTTTTCTTTGGAAAACCCTGCAAAGATTAAAGTTCACGCCATGTATTAGTGCAGTGCAATGAGGAAGAGAATCAGAAGAGCAAAAGCAAGAAAAACCTCATGGTTTGAGATAAAGGCGGTTTAGTAAGTGGTGGGGGGGGGTTGGGTAACAAGTGTTGCAAAGGTGATCACTCCCCGCCTCCCACAAGCAGGCCAATGCCCAGCCAGTCTTTGTACAACCCCTAGGTTGGAAAGACTACCCCAGAGCGTTCTTGCTGAGCGTGATGGTATGGAATAGCCTTTTGCTCAGGTGGGGTCAGCTGTCCTGGCTGTGTCCCCTCCCAACCTGTTGCCCACCTGCAGCCTACTCGCTGGGAGGGCAGGGTGAGAAACCGGCAGCCCTGGCACTGTGTAAGCACCGCTCAGCAGTAGCTAAAGCGGTGGTGTGTTATCAGCGCTGTTTTAGTCACAAAGGGCAACGAAGCTGGTGAAGGATCTAGAGCACAAGTCTTACGAGGAACGGCTGAGGGAACTGGGGTTGTTTAGCCTGGAGAAAAGGAGGCTGAGGGGAGACCTTATCGCTCTCTACAACTACCTGAAAGGAGGTTGTAGCAAGGTGGGGGTCGGTCTCTGCTCCCAAGTAACAAGCGATAGGACAAGAAGAAATGGCCTCAAGTTGCACCAGGGAAGGTTTAGATTGGAAATCAGGAAAAATTTCTTCACCGAAAGGGTTATCAAACATTGGTACAGGCTGCTCAGGGAAGTGGTTGAGTCACCATCCCTGGAGGTGTTTAAAAGACATGTAGATGTAGAGCTGAGGGATATAGTTTAGTGGTAACTTAGCAGTGCTACGTTCATGGTTGGACTTGATGATCCTAAAGGTCTCTTCCAACCGAAATGATTCTGTGATTTTATAAAACACAGCATCATATGGGCTGCTATGAGGAAGATTAACTCCATCCCAGCCAGAGACAGTACACAAACCTGCAGGACAAGAAGAAAATATAAGAAATTAAAGGTAAATCTTTCACTGAAATATTTTTAAGCTTGCATAATAACAAGCTCATGCTTGAAAGTACCAAAAATGAAGCTGAACGTGTTACTTAATTCATATTTTCTCAGCAGGTATAAAGGACATTTAAATTATTTTCTTTTCTAGAAATACTTTAAAATTGTCAATAAACTTATTAAGTAGCATTCACTTAGTGGCCCACTGCTGTGTGCATACTGTACATTAGTCAGGATAAAAATGTTTTTGAAGCTAAAATGAATGAAAGCTCCTTTAAAAAGTGTACGGTAATGTGGAGAATTACGTTCTGTTGCAGTGATTCACATGAGAATCAGTCTTTTTAGTGCTGTCGTTCGGTTATAAACCATACTGTGAGCACACTGGGTAAGATTAATCTGACATAACTTTAGATGTGCCTGTCTGAACTAGTTGTCCTTTTATAGTCAGTGAAAAGTATTACGTTCCCAGGGAAAGATTTATTTCATCGTAATATTGCATCTAAAACCAGTGAGATGAATCACTTCCCAGAAGCACCTTTTACTTTCCATTGATGTTAAAGAGAATTTTGAAAATTACCCCAGATACACATACCTGTAATCTGGATCTCTAAAGAACTCCATTCAACAATTAAACATTTGAAAAAAAACCTCAAACAAACAAAACAAAAAAAACCTTATATGTGCCATACAGAAAATATCCACTTTAAGGTTTTGTAACTTGTGTTTTCCTCTGTAGTCATATTGATATATTTAGGTTAAAGAGTAGATGTGATCAGCACACATATTGGTCACCAAAAAGTTTAATTTGTTTCATAGAATGGTTTAGGTTGGAAAGGACCTTAAAGATCATCTAGTTCATTTAGCATTTTAAACAGTTGTACCTGAAGAAACCTTCATTTGTGCAGCCGAAGAAGAATCTTCCTGAAAGCCTGAATTAATTGTTTAGGAATTTAATGGTTTAGTTAATGACCAGAGAATAGTAACTTGTTTTTTTCTGCCTGGGTCCACCACCACTTTTGTCAGACTACTGTGTTTTAATGCTTGAATTGGAGCCCTATCTTTATAAAAGAAGCAGTAGCAGTCTGATTCCACGTATTTTAAACTCTCGCTGGTGATCATGAAATCAATTCAATGTTGTTTTGTAGAAAAGATGTTCCAGTTTGAACAAGAATTATTCTTGAATGTTATGTGATGGCCTTTATTATCAAGGGTAAACAGTTTACTAATTTTCTCTTTAAAACAACTAATTGATTTGGAATTTTAAGAGATTCTCACTCCTATCCCAGCTGGTTTTTTCCATCTCTTTCCCTGTGGCAATTTGTGCCAAATGCCAAGTCAGCTGTTTTGCAGTGCCTAAAAAAATACGTGAACATCAGGGAGGGGAAGAAAATAATAATTTTGTTTCCAAACTGCTTGCCTCCTATACTCACAAGGCGAGATTGTTTATTCTAATTGTAATGTATGTATTTTAACCTGAAGTGGTTCTCACAAACTAGTCCAAAACCGATGAGAATGGCTGTCATATTGACTGTGATATGCCCTCTTTTGTTCTTGGCTTTGGAAAAGGTAGAGCAAGTGTGACAGTAGTTAAATATGAGAGGGAAGGAAGGAGAGTCTTGGTGCAAATCTGACCTGGATGTTGTTAGAATTGTAGTAATTATAACACTGTGATAAATTTATAGTCTTGATTTTTGTTGAAATACAGGCAGATAGGAATCAAACTTGAAGGAAACTAGGAAGGAGTGCTTCTTTCTAGCAATGAACAGGAAATGTAGAGGTTTAGATGTTTGAAGACTTTTTTTTATTAGTTCTAATATACTTTCTTTGATCAAGACAAATACGTAAAATGCAAGCCTGTTAATGTAGATGGGGAAAAAATGTTTACAATAAAGAGCTTTGGTTTTGTTGTAGACAAGTACAAATTTCACTTCATGCTGGATAACTGTGAAATGGAAAAAATATCTTTGCCTGACGAAAAGTGTTTACAGATTAAATACAAGACAAGAAGTTGTAGGTGGTTATAGAGAATACCTTTTTCTCCTTGTATGTATCCTTGTAGTTAAGATGACATTTGAAGAAACCAAAAACTCTGCTCAAAAAAATGTGTTCTTAACCATTAAAAGTAAGTTTCAGTTGTACAGATTAGTAGTTCTTAAGACTGCAAATCAGACAAGGAGTAGATAGATATATGAGTAAAATGTTACAAGTAAACAGAGATGGCCAGTTCAGGTAATACGAAACTTCTTCCAAAGTATGAGTACAGAACATGGAAAAATAGACTATTCTGAGAAATTTTTGATGCTTTTATCTATTTAACATGAAAGTAATTGCAAAGAGAAACATTTTATTTCATCTCCCTGTAGTTCAGATTTTCACATTTTATTGTTGCTACTGTTTATTATTGTGTCGTTCTTTCTTCAGCAGAATGCACTCGTGTTTTTCGTTTAACCAAAAAAAGTAGCAAGTTTTTGCATCTCACACAATTCTTAAGATCCTTATGCTTGGCAGTTGTTTGGGTTTTTGGTTTTTTTTAATCACAGATGAAATTGTGTTGAAAAATCTTCATGTCTTCAGGGTTGTTTTTTTTTTTTTATAAAATTCTCCTAGAATAAGTTCTGACCTCTGCTTTCTTTGAATTTTTTGCCATTCAATAGCATTATCATCCTGATGTTCCATTTGTTTATTTTTTCTAAGATTGACTGCCATCTTTCCTTTCCTTCTGTGTTCATTTGATGGATTTTCAAATTAAGAAGCCATGTATTGTTGGAGAAAAGACGACTGAGAGAGACCTCATTGCTTTCTACAGGTTCTTGAGGAGGGGAAATGGAGAGGGAGCTGCTGATCTCTTCTCCCTGGTATCCAGTGATAGGATGCGTGATAATGGCTCAAAGCTGCTTCAAAGGAGGTTCAGACTTGACATTAGGAAGCATTTCTTTACCAAGAGGGTGGTCAAACAATGGAACAGGCTTCTTAGAGAGGTGGGTGATGCCCCAAGCCTGTCAGTGTTTAAGAGGCATTTGGACAATGCCATTAATAATATACTTAAATTTTTGGCCAGCCCTGAAGTGGTCAGGCAGTTAGACTAGATCTTTGTTGTAGGTCCCTTCCAACTGTTCTGTTCTATTCTATTCTATTCTATTCTATTCTATTCTATTCTATTCTTTCTTCATTTCAGTCCGTTCTTCAGCACTTGATTTGAAGAATCTGATTCTGAAGAATTCTGATTTTCACAAGTAAACAATTTAATTCCAGATGTTCAGCAGCACATGTTTTACTCCATTTTGACAATTGATCTGAATATACTATCAGACACACGTAGACAACTTCTCGATTTTGGGGTGTATTTAATCTGTGTTGCAGATCAAAAGGGGCATAAAAGACCAGACAAAGTTCTGTATAGATGCGGCAGTTCAGGAGGAAACACTTTTATTGCATAGCATAATAAATGGCAGAAGCTTACTGAGGAATGGCCACAGTATTTAAAAAAATGGAGATTCTGAGTAGTGCAGCTGCTTTTGAGGGTGGTGGTGTCAGTTAAGATAGGTTCTTGGAGCAATTTGCAAGGAGTGTCAACCTGTCATTGTAAACAACCTCAGGATAGGGAAGATAGCTGAATTTGCTTGTAACTGCCAGTTCAGTACTTCTTCAGGAGGAGTTATGTTTGTTGGCCGTATTCATCTGACTTGGAACCATAATCTGAACATTAGTTTGCTGCTTTATTTCTTACAGCTGTGCTGTGAAAGATGCAGAATAGTTAAAAAGTGATACATGAGCTTGACAAAGTGCAAGCAATAATTCAAGATACTTAATCACAGTGAAAGCGTGTTCTTTACTGAATATTAAATGTTCACTTGAAGAATGCAAATTAAGACCGAGTGTTTGACATAAGAAAAAAGATTGTATTTGAGATCTATGATATGGAAACAGCACTGATTTATGGTATGGTATACCGGTAGGAATTTCTGTCTTAGTGTTCATATTGTACTTTAGCTGAAATTTCTCTTACTACAGAACTCTTCCACATGTTATATTAAAAATAAGTTATTTTATGGCACTATCATTGAACTTTTTGTGTGTGTGATACTGCATCCAGAATTGTACCCAAGTTATGAAGATGCAAGTTCATTATGAATTTTTGGTTGCCTACTGACAGTTTTTAATGTGGCGTAGTTATTTAAAGTAGTACCTACAGAGACTCCAAGATCTCTTTTCTGGCTGATAATAGCAGATTTGAGAGCCTGTCATTTTGTGCATATGGGTAAAACTATAATAATGTGGTATTACTTTGCATTTACTAACTTTGAACTCTTCTTATATGTTGTTGCCCATCCACTCGATATCAGGAAAATCTTTGCAGCTCTCAGTAGTTGGTGTTTTTTAACTACATTTAATGATTTTTGGCTCCAGCAAACTTTGTCCTTTCATTAGTATCTGCACTTGTTACCGGCTCATTATTGCTGTGGTTCTCCACTGATAACCTCCCTCTGTTGTGAAGACTGGTTATTCCTCTTTACCTACTGTCTTTTCCTTGGGAAATGCAGGAGTAGAAATGTTGTTAGACAAAGCTTTTTTTTTATAGTGAATGTTCTACTTCTTTTCTTGGCTGAATTATATTTCATTTTTCACATGGTAAAGCAGAGGTGGTTGCTTTGTATTACTTTTGAACACAATTTAACCATGGTAATTTATTTCTCTATACTCACTGCATTTTTCTTTGGATTTTCCTTGTCTTCTTAGACTTCTTTTTACCATGACTATTAATATTTTTGGGTTTTGTTGATTTTTAGGTTGACTACCTTAAAAAAGTAACCCTCCCCCCACCTTCTTAATTCTTGCCATCACCATTAATTAGCATATTAATTTCTTTCCTTTATTGAGGAAGTTGATTTTAATTATAATTATGATCATTGGTAGTAGCTGAAATATGCTTAAACTGCAGTTAAGGACAAATCAGTTACTTTTTAATGTTTTCTTTGGTGAAATAAGCATTCACTCTGATGGATGATAAATCTCTTGCTGCCAAAGGGACAAGTGAAAAAATTGTAGTAGGTGCTGGGTAGTCCGTAGCCCAGTAGAAGATTCTCCATGAAACCAATATTATTACCATTCAGTGTGTTTTTTGATGCAGATTCGCTGAGATCTTTTATATATGAAGACAGCTTGGTTTTAATAGTACTGAAACGTCCCATCACTTCAGACCGATACAGTGAGCTCTCTTTCAGTGTGTTTTCGATATTACCTATTAGTATATTAATTTACATTAGCGAGCACATGCAGTTTGAATTATTTTAGTCTGTTGTGAATTATTTTAGTCTGCTTTAACCATTCCGTGATAGTTTATTAATTTAAATTAGCAAGAATTTTACAATTAATGGTGTTTGAGGAAAGAGGGATCAGTCTGTGGTGAATCTCTGCGTTCCAACTGAGGTATTACTAGTTTTTTTCCTTGTTTTTAGATCCACCCGTTGTCAAAAACAAATGGTGGGATTCATCTCACCTAAATTAGGTATCTGGAAGTTGTATATCTAAATATTATCATAGAATTGTTGAGGTTGGAAGGGATCTCCGGAGGTTCTTTGATCCAACCCTCCTGCACAAGCCAGGGGGACTGGAGCCGGTTGTCCAGGTCAACGTCCAGACAGCTTTTGAGTGTATCCAAGGATGGAGACTCCACAAATACGATTTCTCATCCTCGGTTTCCTGCATGGAAAGAAATGGAAAGATGTAGACACTTCCAGAAGGTGCTTCATTTTGTCTTAGGATAAGCAACTAAGAGAGTTTAATTGAATGTCTTGTACAGGTGCCTGTTATACCTCTGTCCATTTTTAACATAATCTCAGAGAGGCTCATCCAAGTGGAGAGATATCTGAAAAAAACAACCACACAGATTGTGGGTGAAGTGTGCACCAGTGACTGCTGTTTTCAGAAACAGAAACTCCACCCAGCTTTCTTGAAAAGTGTGTTTTTCTCTGTAAAATTATTTAATTATTCTAATGAATGACCATAGAAATACCATGCTTCTAATTTTGTCAGTTTTATTGCCTGCCCTTGGTACATATTATGTGTTTACCAAATATGCAAATATATGATCTGCAGTTACAAGTTCTAAACTAAAATACAAACCATAATTAGCATAATAGTTTTATTTGAATGTAATTAAATGTCTCAGGAGAACTAAGGAGGTAGTTTATATATTTAGTATGTTAGAAGCTTTTATGTTAGAAAATTATACATTGGTTATTAGCAGTTAATTGATAGAGAAAAAGTATTTTGTAAGTGGATGAAAATTATGAATTAGGGTAGAAGCCAAAGCTAGTCCTTGCTTAGCTGTATTAATTCTGTCTGAAGGTTGGGTCTGAAAGAAGACTTTGAATATTTGGATAGGTTTAACCAACAAAAAAAAAAAAAAGCTTGCATATTATTTCGGTTTGCTTCTCGTTTGGAGTTTAATTTGAAGGCAATACCAACTGCTTTTAAATAGGCTATGAAATAGCCTTCTATTAAAAGTGACTGTTGAAATTATGCACTTATAAGAGATGAATTCTTTGAATATCTTTAATTTAAAACATATTATTGCAATTTTAATTACATAACTTCCTGAAACAAATGGAAAATAATGTCTTAAAATTATTTTAGAATTAATTTATTCTGTTCTTTGCCTTTCTGAATAAGGTAATATATTTGCAGCTATTGAAATTTAACATTGGTGATTTCAAAATTCTTCAAGATTACTAGGATAAAGTAGGATGCATGAAACTCAGGCTTTGTTTCCTTCAGAACTGAAAGATGTTTTTCCCATTAAAAGGGGATTATTTTTTAAAACTAAGTTTTATATTCAGTTCAGTAAGGTGTTTTGAGTTCATCTTTTTTAAGTTATGCAAGTGACTAATTGAAATTCGTGAGTTCCATCCCTTAAGATATACTTGGTCTTGATTATATCTTTTGCAAATTATTGCTGATTCTTTTTTTTTTTTTTTTTCTCTCCCTCCTTAAAATGTGCCTGGTGGTTGTGCTATTTAATTGGAGCTCGGGACATTGGGTGGCATTTTGCAAGTATCTGGCTAGATAGGAGTCAGGCTGTGATTTCATCAGTGCTGCTGTTAAATCACTTTTCATCTGAGTGCTTGTTCCTCTCCCAGTGCTGTCTCTCCCTTACACCAGCAGTAGGTTTCCTTGGCCCCGCGGTGAACTGATCTGTGGTATAATTAAGCAAGTTTTCCGTGTCTGGTGTGGTCCAGAGCAGATCACTGATTCTTTTTCTGAGCATGACTGTTTGTGTGGTACAATGGAAAGGGCAGTAAGGTCTTGCGAACACGTAACTAAGGAAAAATGTTGGTTTATATCAGGAGAAAACATAGCTAAGTTATTTTCAGTGTCTTTTTTATTTCAGAGTAGGTAAATTCCTCTTCAGAGAACTGTAGGAAAGCTTCAATTGCTTTTGAGCTTTTCAGGTTCTGCAGCTTCTGTGCTACATCTCTCTGGGTCAGGCTACCATTTCAATTACTTTATAGGAAGGAATATTTCAAATAGCTTTTGATTTTATTTTATGAAAGTGTTGTATTCAGCACTGTGTCCAAATTGAAGGTAATATTTCATTATATGTCTGTTTTGTACCAGCTATGTTTTGCATGGCATGATTGTTGATTTGTGGCCTTCCAGATCATAGCTGTGAGTTTCCCTGTCAAAATTACCTCTCTCGTCATGCACAAAATATTCAGTGTTGGTCACAATGAAGATATAAAAGACACTAAACGATGTATTTCACGTTGTAATGCGGTTCTTGTTTTCTTTTGTAGCTGGTTGGTGGCGAATTTGATCTAGAGATGAACTTTATAATCCAGGATGCAGAGAGCATTACGTGCATGTCAGAGCTTTTGGAGCACTGTGATGTAACGTGCCAAGCAGAAATCTGGAGTATGTTCACAGCAATTCTACGTAAAAGTGTCCGTAATTTACAGACTAGCACGGAAGTTGGCTTAATTGAACAGGTACTGCTGAAGATGAGTACTGTGGACGACATGATTGCAGGTATAAATTGCCAACTGATAAAATAATTATTGCATTCTTGAACTGTCAACGTTTTGTGATTATTGGAAGGGTTTGGGATGTCTTGGTTTTTACTTAATGTGATATTTTGGTCGGTACTGCTAGTCAGAAGTACTTTTTTATCAATTACGGAAAAATTACAAAAATATATTCTTAGCTTAAAAGAGTAGATACATTGTTTAAAATAACCGCCTGTTAGTTCATCTGAGAAGATGATATCTTAGTGACAAAAAAAAGCAATTTTTAACATAATTAAGAACAGTACATGTTAGACTTCTTAACTGTCAAGGTAACATTTTAGTTTTTAAGTGCGTTGATCATTTTGGATTATTCAGATGTTAGAATTGTTATGATGATCCACTTTAAACATAACCTACATCTGACAGCATATCAGAAATTATTCATAGCTTTGAATGCTTGACATTTGGATTATATTAAACAACCATTTCATAATGCGTAGCTGTGCTCCTTATAATATCTCTTCAGTTTTGATAGTTGTGGTTTTTAACGTCCTATAATTTTTTTACAGCGTTAAAAAAATAGCGTACTTTGTTCATTTACTGGAAATAAGTGATGAAGTTGCTGCACAGCTAAGGTTTTCAGAGTACTTTTGAAGGAGTTTATGTTATTCCATACTATGTCCTTTCAGTAGTAGGGTACAGATCATAATCTTGAATTGCTTGGTTAAGAGCAGGTTTGGTTATCACTTTTAAATATGGCATCTGAGAGCTACATATGATTACTGTTTATCTACTTATTTTTCTTGGGGAGAAACTTAAGCCAAGCAGTTTCTTTCAACTCAGTGTGAAAGTAGTTCGTAATATTTATATAGTTTGGGACTGGCAGTAGTATGCTTAAATTGTGAGGCATTATTGAAAGACTGAAGAGGTTTGTCTTCCATAACTCTAAGATTTTAGTTCATGATCCGATTCCTGACACATATACAGGCTTTGTGGAACAGCAAACCAGCAAGGATTTCAGACCAGAAACAAGAGGAGGATAACAGCAGCATGAAAACTGGTTTATTCAGGAATACTTTTGTCCTTGGACTTTTTCAGTATGAAAGTGTCTGTAATATTAAGAATTGGAAAAAGCTACATTCTGTATTTCAAAGCAAGTCTTAGCGAACACCTTGTCGATTAGAAATGTATGTGTAAATGCTAAAACCAGAAGTGTTATGCTAAATATTGTACTGTGAGATTCAGACTGAAGTATATCGCATCAATAGATTCACAAACCAGTGTTTTTCACCGGGTATGTTTTGTTTGGCAGGGCTTGTAAATATGTCAGAATAGCATAAGGGCAAAGATGTTGTTTTATTCCACGTTAAATATAAGACATTAGCTGGTGAAGACAAATGTTTCTATCTTGAAGTTTTTCAGAGTTTCACTCATGGAAATAATGTGCTTACATCAGTAATCTTACCAATAAAATTTGTCCAGCTTGAGCTCCCCCAGATAGTACTTCTGTATGTAGCATATATAACTGTAATGATGTCCCCATTAGAGAGAATTTTTTAAAAATGCTTAGCTAATTGTAGAAGTCAGAAATCAAGAGTATAGTATTTGGCTTCCAGGAGCACTTGGGAATTGAAAAATCACTCCGAATTTACAACTATTAATATAAGCCAGGGGTAGTACATTAATAAAAAAATTAATGGAGCCTCTACCCTATTAATATTTTCATGAGAGTGGTCACACAGTACTTCAGAAAGAGACCTTCTGCAGAAAAAAAGATCAGTAAATTTGCTCTTCTGTATACTTACATGGACAAAGAGAGCACATATTTAATTTAAAATCAAAACTGAAAATTGGAATTCTGATGGCATTTTAGCTCTGCAACATGTGTTGAATCTGAATAGTCTTCTATATATTATGAGCAGGGATCACGCTTTCTATGGTTTTTCTGTGATAACTGTAAACAGATGAGAATGTGGGTTTTTTGAGAGTTTTTCTGACAAAGACATGGAAGCAACCAAATTTGTCATTTTGCTTTTATGTCTTGATTTCTGCAAGCCCTTCACCACCCTTTTATGAATGGCAACACTGTTGGTAATAAGTCAGAAGTAGTAAATATGGTCATGTAATAACTAGTTCAATGGTAGACACTTGATGACAAAATTGGTGACAACTATTGCAGTATCTGTGTTGCCTAATTTGCTATGCAGATGTTGAGGTTATAATTGACAGCAGATGACTGTAGAACTGCTTTGCCCCAAATATTTCTATGAACTTTCCAAACCCAGAGAATAAAGTAAGTGATTTTACGGCAAAATGATTTTTAACGTTCAGGGAGGATGTTTTGAACAAGAGCTGTGTTAGTGCTTACTCCCAGGAAGTGAGTACCACTTTCTTCCCAAAACAGTTGCCAGTACTTTGTCAGCCCAATGTTTTGCAGTTGGCTTTTTTCATCTGTAAAGGGTACAGGTTTTCTGCTTTTTATTTATTTGTTATGGGAGTTGTTTGTTTGTTTGTTTTTAGGTCATCTCACTTGTTCCTTTGTGAAATGCTGTGATTAGAACTAGATAAGGTTTAAATAGACAAGACAGGCATAACATCCTTTTTGTGTTCTGACAGAACGATTTCAGGACCAGTCTAAGTCTGAAGCCACTCTTCTCTGGTTTTATGAAAGTAAGACAACAGCAAATAAACATGCATCCAATCTTTTGCAGTGAGAACTTGTCTGTTTAGAGGAATACTGTCAGATTCATGAGGCTTCTCTGCACCTTAAGTATCTCACTTCTTGAGATTTGGCAGATTTCGGCCTTAATCACCTTGAAAATCTCAACTGCAATCCAGATGGGATCATTGCCACTTGTATTCCAATTTGCTTTCCAGAAGCATCATCTGTCAGAAGTCATCTTTGTACTGTGATAATCTGTTATACCAAGACAGGGGATGGTCAGCCATTTTAGCAATGGTTAAGGGGAAAAGATTACTAAAATACTTGCTTGCCTTTTTTTTTTTTTTTTTTTTNCACTTTTTTAGAGTTCTCTGTTTGCAGGTGATGAGTAATGAAGCAGATCATCTGCTCTGAGAGGCTCTTTGGGACAGTGTGCCTGTAGTACCTTCAGAGAAGTCTGAATGGTAGATGAGAAAGTAGTCTGAACTCGTACAGAGTGGATATGTCTCCCTTGAGCCCTCTTTTATTTCCCGCAGTTCTGTTGTGGTGCTGTAGGTAATTGTTCTAAAATTGCTGGAACTGAATTCTTAAGCACTGAAACAGTTCCTAGTTCTTAAGCAAAATTGTTAGGTTTTGACTGCTTTGCCATTAATGGGCTGGTAATAAGCATTTCTCTTTCAACTGGTTCCAAAGAAAAACTACAAAATTATCACATTCTCTATCGCCAACCTGTAGAAATTAATTTACTTCACCAACAGAGTTAAAATTCACAATTTCATGGCTGTCTTATTAAAAGGTTAAGGAGGCATGAGGGTAGTTTTCCTGAAGTTGCATTTCCAATGCTGTTTAATGTGTCTTCTAAAGTTAATGCCATACCATTCATTTTGATATATGCTTATTGTTACTTGAAAGACAGGCAGTCTCTTCTACTATTGTATTTTTATATTAAATGACTGAATTAAACATTCCTTCAAGTTTTCTGGTTAATTTATAGATCATGTACAAGCTGCTTGGCGTGAAAGTAGTCAGAAGGTGCCATTAACAGAAATAAAATCTGTTGCATTCAGTGCATTTTAGAAATGCATTGAAAATGAGAAACTGTGCCTGTTTTCTCCTGGATTTAACATTATTTTACACAATCTTGTTTCTGAAATGAGATCATAGATACCGGTTATATCTGTGATCTTATTTAATATAAAAAAAAATGAACTAAACATTAAAAAATCCAATTGTGGTATGTTTTGTGACCTTTGTCCATTTATAGATGAGTGGATTATTAGGATTTATAAACCAGATGTGGATTGACTCTTTTATATGAGATTTCTATGAAGTATGAATAAAGTTATGTAATGGAGTATAGTTCTTTTTAAGTCTGTTATATTAAACAAGAAACAAACCTTCTTTAGAGGTGTTTACAGCAATATTTTTAATTAGCATTAAGTGCTTCAACTTCCACAGATGTTCTTTGCTTTATGCTTACTTGTTACATACTGGGCTTCAGTCTTGCAGGTCTTTGTTTTACCCAGAGTTATGTTGTTAGGGAGCTTACATTTATTTCTCTCCATTAATGTTTTATTCATTTTCTATAAATATGTATTTCTAATGCCTGTGGTTATCAACATCTTCAGTAGAAATAAGAAATGTTCTGTGCCATGAGGTAGTACAGGGCTATAACAATGAAACAAAGCAGCACATGTTCAGTAATTTTAAAAATCTGCCGATCATTTCTGTGTTTGACTGTATTAATTTACGCTTTTGTCATCTATTTTAGAAGATTTTTTTTTACCGATGATCTAATTTTCACTAAACAACTTTTCTTCTACACAATTTTTCTCTGTAAAGGAAGCAGAATTTGAAAGTAGCTTGATCTAACAAGCGAGCTAAGACTACAAAAATAAGAAACAGGGAATTCTCAGCCAAAGATTAGTGTTCACTTGTGCTGATTTGCCTTTCTGCGTTTTCAGTGCGTTACTGTTCTCAACTTCTGATCACGTACAATATGTGCAATCACTGCCAGCTTCACATTGCAGGCTGGAGACTGTACAGCCAAGGGAGCAGGCGCTCGTAGGTGCCGGGGGAGGAGCTGAGTCAGAGAATTCACCATCACAAAAGACAAGGGGTTTTCGTTTCCTTAGCTTTATTTTGCTGTCCCTTAACAAATTCTGTCACAAATATAAGGGAAGATTAAATAAACTCTTCCTTTAAAGAACCGCGGAGGGTGGGGAAAAGTCCGTACTTGAACATTAGGAATATATTCAGATGTTATAGTAAAAATGTCTGCAAGTTACAGTGTTTTTCTTTTGCCTTTCCTGACATGCAGTTTCACTCACTGAACAGCTTACTATGTCTCCTGTAAATGAAATGATATTTCTTTCTTTGCACGTGTCTTTTGCTTACTGAGGACCAAAGGTTGGTTTCACGGTGGAACAAGTTAAATAGATAGTGATGGTTTTACTCAAAAACACATATATGGGGATTTGCAGAGAGAAAATTTGTTTTAAAACAAAATATCAATGTGAAATGTCCTTGAAAAGGATGGATGCTTTTTAAGACTACTCTTTGTCAGCACCTATAAGAGTCATCCTTTCACTAATGAACAAGGAGAGCAGGTAGTCCTGAAAATAAGACATAAGCTTATTCATGTCCTCTGCAAGTTTTATGGGCGAAATTTTCTGATTGTTGCTATTGTCATAGCTTTTTTGTTTTGGAAACTCTGTACTTCACTGCTCGATCTCTGAATTAAATTTCTTATGCCACATCTGTGAAGATAAGCAAATTGGTTTTCCTCCTGCTAGAGGAAGCAGTAATTCTTAGTAGTGCATTTCATTCCAGAAGAACGTGTGGAGTATATGGTGAGGTCCAGCATCCCACAAGCTAACAAATCCTTAAACTGAAATTCTGTGTTTTAAAGTAAAGATCCAAGCACTAGCAGTAATTTTAAAGCTGATATTCTCTGAAAGGCAGGCTATGTAATGCTGTTACTTTAAATGTTTATGGGTTTCGAGCTGTTTTAATGAAAGCTGTATTACGTAAATTCATTAGCAGTTTTGATCACTTATTTTTATTGTGGTCCTCTATTGGTTTTGCACTATGATTTTTTGAGGGGGTTTGGTGTTTGTTTTTCCTGGCCTTTCATTCTGCTAAAAATTGGAAGCATTATCACTGTAGGAAAACTGTGGGAACCATACAAATTCTCAGTATAATGTCCTGTGCTTAAGCTGAAGAATAATGTCAAGCATCTTTTAGGTCAGAAATTTTTTAAAAACAATAATGTCAGAGGAATGAAGAAACCCTTATCCCAAAAGTATGTAACAGAAAGGAGCAAGCGAGAAGTTCATAATGTATGGTGAATGTTATGAAATGGGAAGAATTAATTCCTCATAAATTTAATACATACTTTGTTCAAAGTCTGATGCAAAATCTAAAATTGCATATGTAAATGTATTTTCGAAATAACTAAAACAATAAGAACATGAAATCCTTTGTAAAATATTTAAGGCTACTAAGTTTGATTTTTTAGAATTTGTGAATACACTTAAAGGTATTAACTTTTTCAGCTTTTTTGTCAAAACAATGAAATTCAGAGTTCAGAATAACTTTATTTTCCTTTGAAGATCTTCTAGTTGATATGTTGGGGGTTCTTGCCAGCTACAGCATCACTGTCAAAGAGTTGAAGCTTTTGTTCAGCATGCTTCGAGGCGAAAATGGAATCTGGGTAAGCTGTGATCAGATAAAGCATTAAGTGTCATTCCATTAGAGCCTGAAGTTAACATAAATTGTCTCCTGGGACATATAAACTTGAATAATTTTTTCATGTTGATTGAACATATATTTATGAATTATTTTTGCTAACTACTTTAGAGTTAATTTGCTGTGTTGTTTGAAAACCGTCCAGTTTCCGTTGTAGCCTAGAGAGTACAAAAACGGTTGTATTGACTTTTGTGCAATTTTCTTGTTTTCACAGCCAAGACATGCGGTTAAACTATTATCAGTCCTTAATCAGATGCCACAGAGACATGGGCCTGATACCTTTTTCAACTTCCCAGGCTGCAGTGCTGCAGTAAGTTTTCAACCAAAAATACTACAACTTGAGGAATAAATAAATTGCTCCTCATTGGCATTTCCTTTCATTTGGTTTTGGAAATTCTTGTAAAGGAAACAAGAGGGGAAGTACGAGCTTAAGTAGTGTAGACCTTGCCTTCCATAGGTTTGCAAGGTAGTTGTAGTATTAAGAAGTTGCACTTGTGAGGTTGGAATGTAAAATAGCAAATTTTTGTCTGAGGAAACGATCACAAAAGCGAAAACTGAAAAATCCAAAAAAAGGGTATTATTTTATTTGAATAATGTAATTAATATTATATAAATCAGAGGCTTGAGGAAAAAATAGGTATAAGCTTGTGCATGTCATCACAATTTACAGTGACAGCTTGGTCACAATTTTTATTATATCTTTTTCTTCTTGTCTGAATTCCATCAGTTGTTTCCTTTCCCTCAAGGCAGTGATTTAAATGCTCGTCTTTTGGCTTTACTTTTTGAGAGGACTGACAATGATGAAATTGTATTGCTTTCTAAACATTCTCAAATAGATATTCTCTGTTCCATTTACTGCATGTATGTTCAGAAAAACCTACAAATAAATTCAAATATTGTAAACAGATTTATAAATACAATTATTAGGGCAGAAAATAAAAATTCTTAAAGAGGAGAAATCCAGATCTGAGGTTCAATTCCATTCTGGTGTGGAATAGTATATGCTCATGGTAGAACTTGGAATCTTTAAGGGCAGATAATCCTGGGATCCCGGTCTTTTCATGCCAGTGCGTGAAGGGTGGGAGGAGCTTCTCTTGGGCTGTTCTACTTGTATTTCCGCAATAGCACCGATTGATAGTTTTCTTCAAGCATAAACCACCACCTCCTCTTCTTTGTGAATACAGCTGTCGGTGTGGTAGATTGCATCAGGGGAAATAAAGTGGCTGAAAATCACTGTGTTTCACCAGGTTATTTTTGGCTAGGTCACTACCCTGATCTTATTTGATATTCAGCTGCACAAACAGATGTGTCTGCAAAAGACACGGGACAGATTGTGTAAGGAATTAATTACTGAGTTTTGAAAGAGAGAGTTTCATTTGCTACTGCTAAATTAAAACCACAGTTAACCTCTCCTAAAAGTACATGCAGCAGCAAGACAGCTGTTGCAGAATATGAATGTCTACAATGACACATACTGCTTTGACATTTGTGGGCTTTAGAGGCAAATGCTGATGAAGTATCTCTCTTAAATTTAATTTTGTATTAAAACTTCAAAAAAAGTTTTGCAGGGGAAGAATTTCAAATATTCCTCTCTGTCCAAAAAGATGCATCAATTCTTGGAAATCATATTTAAAATTAAGTTCTCAGTACTGACACTTTTACATGGGCATAAAGTGTCTTGACTGAAATGAACAATAGGCATTGAAAGAAAGAAAAGAAAAGGCTCCAGGGAGACTTTATAGAAGCCTTCCAGTACTTAAAGGGGGCCTACACAAAAGGTGGAGAGGGACTCTTTGTCAGAGAGTGTAGTGATAGGACAAAGGGTAATGGTTTTAACCTGAAAGAGGTTAGATTTAGATTAGATATTAGGAATAAATTCTTTACTGTGAGTGTGGTGAGACATTGGAACGGGTTGCCCAAGGAAGTTGTGGATGCCCCATCCCTGGAAGTGTTCAATGCCAGGTTGGATGGGGCTTTGAGCAACCTGGTCTGGTGGAAGGTGTCCCTGCCCATGACAGGGGGGTTGGAACTCGATGATCTTTAATGTTCTTTCCAACTCTAACCATTCTATGATTCTATAATTATTTCTCTATTCTGGGTCGGGATCTTGTTTCACATGTCACTTGTCATTGACTGTGCACCTGTAAATCAAGAAATAGGAGTTTCAGGTTTACATTTCGAATAGTGCATGTTGGATTACACTATGACATTCTGGAGAGGAGTCATCCTCTGAAGTGGACCAAGGGCGATTACTTATAAAACGACCAAAACAATGCAGCGCTCATTAGAAGAAAGGGAATGGATAGGACCTCGTTTACTAGCACTGAGTTCAGGTTTTCAGGTGTGATGCACAGTGGGCATCAGACAGAGACATCAGACAGCAAAACAGCATAATGTTTACCTGACATGATAAATATCAGATTGGTCCTCTTTAAAGTTGGGTGCATGCTCCTTGTCTGTTGATCTGCTGGTGGCATCTGCTTCACTGTCCCAACTGAAGGGCTCTTCCCAGTGCCGTGTTACATCTCTGCCAGTCTTACAAGTAGCACATTAGTCACTCCATTAGGAGGACACCTTGTGATGGTGGTAGTATTTCCAGGTGTTGTTCCTGTTTGTCATTAAGCGGCGATTTTCCTGATTCAGGCAGGGAACTCCCTCTCGGGAGGCGGGAGTGATATCCCAAAGGAGTTCCTTGAAGTGTTTTGTACTGAGCAGTTGGTACCAGGCTAGTAGCAGAATTGGTGTTACTTCTTTTGTCTAGCCAAACACTAGCATAATCTGAGCACATTGCTGTATCTAATTACAAAATTTACTGAGTTCCCTATTATTCTTAATTATATCTTAATTATCTCTGCTCTTAGAACTTTTTCAGCAATTGCCTTGCATATAAACATAAGGAAGTCTGTACAATTTTTTTACGTACTTGACTACATTGGCATAGAATCTTAGTGTGGTTATTGTGACTCTGTTGCCAAAAGACTTGTGTCTGTGCTCATTTTAAGCAATAAGTGAGTTTGCTACAATTCTTTGTAGCCTTCTGTATGAATCAGGACAGTACAAAATTTGAGCACTCCTGAAAAAGTATTTCCAACTGTGACTAATAAGTATCACACAGAATCATAGAAGGGTTGAGGTTGGAAGAGACCTTTGGAGGTCATCTCGGCCAACCGCCCTGTGCTGAAGCAGGGCCACCTAGAGCAGGCTGCCCAGGAGGATGTTCAGATTGCTTTTGAGCATCTCCAAGGGTGGAGATTCCGCAGACTCTCTGGGCAGTCTGTGCCAGTGCTCAGTCAGTATCAGTGGTGGCTTTGATAAGAACACAGTACCATCAGTGCAAGGACTAATTAACTAGGCTTTATTATTTTAAAGTGTAGTGAGAGCTTAAATTATCTTACTGAAGCTGAAAATATCAATTATACACACTTAGAAATAACATGGTATAGTTATTTGGAAAACTATTTTCTTGTGCTTTGCCTTCGTATACAACTTATTGCAAGAAGTAGTATTAAAGGCTATTATTCCTTAACGACTTTTGTGTACGATGTTTTATATTTTGTCTGACGGAGGGAGAAACAATTTATTGTAATGAGTGCCTACTACAGTAATCTCTAAATTATTACAAACATTTAATTTCTTAAATTTTTTTAATTACTTCATTTTGTGTATATCCTACTTAGGGGAAAAAATATTTTATCTTTTGGTGGCATCATACAAAAAACTTGTTCAGTTCAACTTGTCAGATTTCCTCCCTAAAGCGTGCCTAACTTCAAAGTTAGATCAGGTATTCAGGACCTTGCCCAGGGATAGAGTTCTCTGAAACCTCTTCATCAGTGTCAGCCCAGAAAAATAAAATATTGAAAATTCAAATTTCTTCTCAGGCCATGCCTTAATATTAATTTATTTAACTGAGAATGGGACTGAGATTTTCAGTCTCTTACCTTACTGTTTGTAGGAAAAAAACCCTTTAATGAGTTTAAAGCTCAGAGAACAACCATTTTTTATACTGTAGGTTTAACATTGAATCTCTATTGTGCTATCAGCTGAGGTTAATTTGAACTTAATGTTTAAGTCTATTGATGAGATGAATACCTAATGAAAGCTGAATTTATAGTTTAATTTCTGCAGAAGTAATTTTTCTCTTTTTTTCTCGCCCATTCACAAATTTAATTTCATGTCCTCTATTGGTAGAATTTATGTAGTTAAAAGTTAAAGTAGTTTAAAATAGATAGAAAACTAATGCATTTATTCAAAAGAACTATTTGAAGGTGTTTTATATTCTTTTTTAATATTTGAAAGTTAGATCAGATCTGCAGATCTAGAATGATGGGATGTTAGAGAAGCATTCCCTTTAACAATACTTCTCAAAAAAATCCATTTTTTGACTTGCTGTTTACTTATTTATTTATTTTTTGTTGTGTTTTCTCCCCCCCCAGGCAATTGCATTGCCTCCTATTGCTAAGTGGCCTTATCAAAATGGGTTTACTCTTAACACCTGGTTTCGTATGGATCCACTAAACAATATCAATGTAGATAAGGATAAACCCTATCTCTATTGGTAAGTAACTTATAAATCTGCAGTCATGGTTTGTTTTGGCTTCCTAATAACTGTTAATCTTTCTCATTGTTTTTAGTTTCTGACATGCTTTTTTTTTTCCCCAAATACCTGTAGATTCTAATGGCTGTTTACTGTATAGAAACTCCTAAAAAGTCATCTGTCCTTTTTTGCTTTGCAATTTATAAATCCATGGATGCAAGACATTGTGCCTTGTTGATAAACTGTAAAATGTAATGTGGTGATTTCTTCAGCAGTTTTAAAATATATTATTTCTTAGACCTGTAAACTGAGAATGTTGCCGTCTTTTCTATTTGGTGTTTAAGATTCTCAGCTGATGTCAGTACTATAAAACAAATCCATTGTACTCAGAGCGCGCTGTTTGCACATTAGCTCCAGGTAATAGAAAGTAGGTCTGTGGATATAAAAATGGCTTTTTATCACCTGTTACCAAAAAGAGAAGCTATATTTCCTAATAGATTAATTGCAGGAGAGACAAATACTTAGGTTTGCTCTTGTGATAAAAATAGAAATAGTTATATCATTAATAAAGCTCTCTGATACTTAGAAATTATGGTACAAAAGTAAAAATGTTTATTCTATTGGTTAAAGAAGAGAAGTTTTTTCACTTCAGAAATTTGTCATATATCTGCTCAAGTCTAGTTGTCTTAGCTGCAGGAAAAAGCAATGAGGAAAATAAGGAACCTTCTGTTGTGGCATGACACTGGTGTTTTCTTCAGCACTTCTTCGTTCTTTTTGTATTTTCTATTTAGTATGCTTACCTTTCCTTGTAGTCTTAAAAACTGTATATCAGCTGTGCAGACAGATAAGGAGTGTATGTAAGAACATCTGTCAGGTTTTATCAGCTCAGGAATACGGGAAGAGCACAAAGAAGGAGGTAACCAAAAGTGACATTTCTCACTTTCCAGCCATTTTGGGCAGTCTAAAGAGCAGAAGTTTTTAGTAGGCAGCTGAGGAAAGAACCAGTGGATGTGGTCTCAGGAAGGTACTTGTACTATCAATACATAAAAATCTTACTGTGCATTTACTGGGAAAACCAAAACAATTCATATTTTTTATGGAACAAATATCTGATTAAAAATAATTTAGGTCTATTCTGAATTTAAAAAATTAATACATTTTCTCTAAATTGCCATCTGGGATAATGCTTTTCCATGTGTCCATTTTCTGCTAAGTGCTATAGTTATTTTACCACGGAGACTTTTTCAAGCTGTTGGCTGTAGCTATGTTTATTAGTATGATCTATATTTTATTTATTTTTCAGTCTGTCAAGGACGGTAACAAATGCAGTTATGGGATTGAACATGCATACAGGAATGTTATATGATCATTTGTTTCTCAGCCAGAATTTATGTTTCAGAATTGGCAACTTTAGGTGGTGTATTTGGTTTGAGAATTTGTTACTGCCTCAGAAGAGGAAAAGCATACTCCGAAGTTGCACAGCCCACAGTGTGTGATGCTTTTCTTAGGGTCAGTAGTGTGGAAAGACCTTCAGTCTGAGTGATGAATATGATTCCTACTGATTCCATATAATGCAGAAGCAGCAGTGTCATTAAGTTAGAATAACTTCAGATGTTTGATTATTTATTTTTGAATGCATATTTTTTGCCATGATGTATTTCTAATGTTTATTATGATATGATTACAACTCTTACTGGATTCTAAGATTTTTGAGCATGCTTTTTAGTGTATTTTTTGCACTGAAATAGTTTAAAATCCTCCTTGTGTTAGGCTTTCCTGAATATTTATGGATACTTCATATTGGTCTGTCAGAGGGAATTTACTTTTGTTTCCATTTTAAAGTATATTGATTTAGACCTTTTCTCCAAAAACATAGCCTCTCTTCACTTTGCTGCAAAGAAGTGATATAGCTTAGAATAATCGCCACATATATTCAGACATCTGTCTTTAATAAACAGATTTTTCTTTGATTAGAGTGTCTGTTTTTAAACATGTCAATGAATAAACACCACAAAGCTGCCCTTTGAGTTATCAAAGAAACCTGAATTTCTTCCTTCAAAAGAATTTTAGGTCTCACCTTAACGTTATACTCTAAAGAATATTTTTTTAACATACTTCTTATTAGCTACAACCATAACATTTCCATGTTTACTTAAAAAATGTCCACTGACAGTATGATTTACATGTCATAATTAACTTAATATAATATCTATTTATTAGATTGGTTAGAATAAAGAGTCTAGCAGAGTAAGAAAATATATTTTTTCTAGGAGTTTGTCTTTCCTTGTGGTTGATATGTGCTTTTCTTTGTTTTTATGGGTTTTATGTTTTCATAACGCAGAACATACCAAAGTAATGCCTTCTATATTTTGTTGTTGCAGTTTGGAAACTTGGGGAGAAAGTATAGCCCCAAAACATATGGAGTTTCAGCTCTCTTATTGTAGCACATAAAGGATAACCTCTCTAGTAAGCATAAGTATTTTGCTGTATGCACAGACTCTTCAAATAATCTTTGGGCATATCCATGCTGAATAGATGACTCATTATCACACACTCACACTTGCATGCACAAATCTTTAATTATAGTTCAGTGTGTCACTTTCTTATGTTACGTCTTCTTATGGAATATATGTAAAAGGATAGTATTTATCGAGAGTGGGAGGTAAAAATTCTGTGACTAACAAGGTGGAACTTTGCAAGTGCTTCATATGAGCCACAGAAAGAAGTCAGTCATGTAGACATAAAATGCCAAAATTGTGTCTGTATAAATGTAATGTGTATGTAATACACGTAAGAGAAACTGAATATGCCAGCCTCAGAACGAAATTAGAAGCAATGCAAATACTTGGCATTTTTAGTACAGTGGCTTAAACCAAACCATAAGTAATAACTAAAAACAGAGTCCTCCTCGGACACGGGCTGTTGAAGAAAGAAACTGACCCCTTTGATCCCTCAGCTTTTATACTGAGCAGGATGCAGATGGGATGGAATACCCTCTTGGTCAATTTTGGGTCACCTGTCCTGTCCGCTCCTCCCTGCCAGTGTGACCCCTCTATGCTTTTCCATTTGCAACCCTCCAACGGGGCATATAACAAAGTTCGCTGCCTTTGGGTGTTATAGCAATAAGTATAAGCAAGAGCCCCTCTGCATACCATGCCTTGGTATTCACCATAAACAGCAGACGTTATCTGCTAGAAACAGACACTGTCTGAAAAATGTGCTGTTAATTTCAGAAGGTGCAGTTAGTTAGAAGAGCCTTAACTGAAAAGTGAAATTACTGAAAAGAAAATTGGTTCTGTTTTACCTCAAACCAGGACAGCTGGCAATGGTTTTCCTAATGCAGCCCAGCATACTGTTGGTTGCCTTTGCCACAAGGGCAAATTACTGGCTCATGGTCAACTTACTGTCCATCCAGACCACCAAGTCCCTTTCTGATTCCCAGCTGGTCCATACGCAGCATATACTGGTGCTTGGGGCAGTTCCTCCTCAGGGGCAGGGCTTTGCACTTCCCTTTGTTGATCTTCAGGAGATTCTTGTAGGCCTGTTTCTCCAACCTGCTATGGTCTCTCTGAATGACTGCACACTTACCTGGTGTATCTGCCACTCCTATCATCTGTAAGCTTGCTGAAGGTGCACTCTGTCTCACCATTTAGGTTATTAATGAAGAAGCTGAACAGGATTGGTCCCAGTATTGACCCCTGGGGCACTCCCATAGTAACTGGACTTATGCCACTGATGACAATGTTTTTAGTCCAGCAGTTCAGTTAGTGTTCAGACCACCTTACCGTTCACTTATGTAGCTCGTTCTTCATTAATTTGTCATTGAGGTTATTACGGCGTTGAAATGTCTTGCTAGAAAGTCAAGATAAACATCCACAGCATTCCTCTCCATCGTCCAGGCCAGTGATCTCATTGTAGAAGGCTATCGGTTGGATCGAGGATGGTTTCCAGTTTGTAAATTCACGCTGACTGTTCGTGATCACCTTCTTAGGTACGATCCAAGCTTTAAGTGAGTGCAGAAAGAAGCGGCCAGAGGCCTTTCTTGTGGGAGAGAGCCGTTACATCAGTTTGACCGTGGTGTGAAAACTAATGTTTAAAAATGGAGAAGAGAAGCAAAGAAATGCTTTCACATTTGCTAGACGTGAGGGAAAACCGCTACTGGTCTGTAATTAGCTAAATGCTAGGTGCTGCTTCAAGAATTGTAAGCCAAATTGGTTTTTTGGTTTTTTTTTTAATTAATTTTAATTATCTGAGGATAATGTTGGGCAGCTGCTAAGTGACAGTCTATTAATACTTGTGTATTGGAACAGTATTGTAGCTTTCTTACCAATTGCAAAATGAGTGTGACAAGCCTAGAAGAAAATTAGAAGTCTTTGACATGTGCATGGATGATAAATAACAATAAGGAGAAAGCTTTGTTGCAGAGCAGTCAGGTTCAAATGGTAACACTCAGAATTCTGTAGTGCAAATTTTACTATAAGCAAACCAATGTCATCTACCTAGCGGTGAATAATGGGTGCCCTGCTTACAGAATTAGTAGTTATGTATTGGAAAGCAATAATTACGGAAAGATGTTGAGGGTTTTTGTTGGTAACCAACTGACCGTAAACTGTGTTTTCATTGCTCTAGCTGAAAGAACTGATGTGGTCTTTTCAAGGATAGTCTGAACAAACAGAGAAAATAGTAAAGGTGGTGTGATCACTTCCTTAAATCTTGGCAAAAGCATTACTGGAATACCATTTACAGTTTAGAATTGCTACTCCTTTTAAGAGACCATGGGAAAAAATGGTACTATTCGAAGAACACCGGAGTGAACTGTGCTCTGGAAAGCACATTTTGTAATGAAATCTTCAAAGAAAAAAAAAAAAAAAGGATTAAATTAAGGATGCTCTTGACTTCTGTTTTCAGAATTTATGCAAAATCTGATGTTGATGTATTGTTTAATTTGAGATCCAGTGGCTAGACAGCAAAACAGGAAAATTCAAACTTTTAGACACACAATACTGTGCTCACTTTAACCATCACAATTATAATAAGACACAGTATAATAGTAATAATCTCAGTTTAATAGATCATTGGAGATGTTTCCTCAAAAATGAGGTGTAGATTCTTTGTCATAAAGACAGTGCAAATTTAGGAATTTAGGGCTAACCTTTAGCACACTCAACTCGGAAGTCTCTGTCCTCTAAATCTGTATACTTGTTTCTGCTAAAAAAGGAGGTGGAGTGACATTACTTCTGAGTAAATCAACCCAGATATTAAGATTGTGGGTTTTGGTGGGGTTTTGTGTTTTGTTAGTGGTTTTTGTTGGATTGGTTTGTTTGTTTGGTTTTGTTTTTTTTTAAGAGATGCTTTCTTTCAGATTGTGTATTGGGCTCTGTAAAGGTATTAGAGAGTGAACTGACGATGGATTGTCATAATTGTTGCTTTTTGTCCTTAAAATGTCCAAGTGCTTCCACAACCATTTAATGGAAGAATAGCTAAAACTTCTGAAAGAGCATCCTAAATTTTATTTTTACTCATGTAGAGACAAGGAAAAAAAAAACCAACCCAAAAACACAAAGCAAGCCATCTAGACTTTTCCGTCTTTCTCTAAAGCTAATAATAATAGATATAATGCAGAACAGTTGCAAAAGCACATTATGGAATTCCAAAGTTAGTGGAAACAAACCTTTTTTTTTTTTCTTTCTTCGGGCAAGAATGAATTAATATCTTGTCAATCTCAGTACTATGATCATATGTTCAATTGCTCGTAAAATCCTAAGCTAAAGACTCACTAAACAGTTTCACCAGTGCATGGAAGAATGCTTACCTGCTATTGAAGTGTAATAACATCCAGTAATTGCTTTGAGAAACGGGCTGAAAAGAAACATAACTATAAGGGTTTTATGAACGATCTGTAGTAAAATTGTATACCAGCTGCTATGGGAGGTAGTTTAAGGCTCATAAAACCATATGGGTGTTGACAGTACTGCTCCTGTTGTCTCTGCGCATTTCATCTGTGGATGTGGCAAGTTCTGCATGTGTAGGTAATTGGTTAGAGAATTTCTGAGCAGTATCCTAGAGACCAGTCCTAGCCTACTTTACCTTTGGCAAGAAATAAAATGTGAAGATTACCATAATCTGTATATTATAATGTTGAGGTAAAGAGAAAACATATTTGAGTTTTCAGTTTATCAGCTACTGTTGTATTAGAATGCTAATTCATTAGGGAAAAAAAATTAAAATGTTGGCTAAGCTTCATGTTTAGAAAACCATTCATTCTATTCCAAGATGAAGAGTCCTGCTAAGAAATGAGCTATTTTTTCATTATTTCATTGCTTTCTTGTCTTCATAGGCTGAACTCCAGGAAATTACACATGCAAGGTGCTTAAAAGTGCTTAAAAGTGCTTAAAATTTCAGGAATGGTCCGATTTGACCATCATGGTGACAAAATCAGCCCAGTAACTGAGGGGGTTAGGAAAGGGAAAAATTTTACAAGTGTAGACATTTCTTCAAGACCCTTTTTTTTTTTTTTTTTTTTTTTTTACAGAGCATTCTCAGTATATAACAAAATGCTTACTAGCTCCTGTTCAAAGTAGTAGGGTGCATTTTACACAATTTTAATAAAGTTTTATCAGGTAGAAGTGTGATGGTATTCACAATGATTGGCTGTTGGTAATAAATAATACTACACCATGTGTCAGAACACAGTCAATCTGTGTATTTTTTTTCAATATCCTTCAGAATAAGATTCTGTTAGCCAAAATCATTTTAGCTTGTAGAGATTCCTTTTGTTGCTGAGAAACAAATCTGGCATTGTCAGAGATGCAACTACCTGGTAGAAAGTTGTTTGAATGGCATAAAACGCCAAGGACGTAAATCAAAGTCTCAGACTAGCCCACAACACATTCAGTTGTTCTTATTGTAAAAGCTTTAAGGTTTTTATCCTTCATATTATTGTATAAAATTCAGTACTGTAGTCGTGCAGGTTATTTGTGTATATAGGTAAGGCAGGTTATGTACGTATATGAGTAATGTTCTCCCATGAGGCTGTTCACTGTTCCTTTTGTTGTGGGGTATAGCTGCTTATGGGATCGTTGCGGAAGTCAAATCATCGGAATGATCCATGTTAAAAATAGTCTTCAATAGACATAGGAGAATGGCAGTGTTATAAATTGTCTTCACTGTTGAGGTCAGTGGTGATGGACAATATGCAATTTTTCTCTTCATAGATTCTTAGATTATATCTTAGGTTTATTCTGAGAGGATTTTTTAGGTTTGTTAAGAGAGTGCCCTTTTTTTGCAAGGAGGGTTGTGTGGAAGCCTGTACAAAAGGGCTGTGGCAGGGAATAATGCTCCTTTCCAGCACAGCAGCTTGAGGGGAGAGAGAATTGTATACGACATATAAAGGCAAATAGAAGAATGAGGAAACCACAGCCTGAATTTGGGAAAGTAAAGTGTCTGAAGCACCTTAACAGGTTGCTAAAGGGAAAAAGCAAACCAAGCCATGCTTCACGTCCAAGAGAACCACCTTGATGACCAGAGATGATGAAGCGTAGTATTCTGCAACTCATAACATGATTGAAATCACAACTGGAAGTAAGGACATCTGTGCAAGGTCCCCCTGAGTTGAAGAATAGTCATCTATAGATGTTATTACTCCTGATCTGTTTAGCCTGACCGCTCTTTTTCGCATTCAATAGAAGTATTCTAATTAATTATAACAAAAGTGGCTTTCTAGAATTTGAGAATTTGAACGTCTCTTTTTGACCTGCTTTAAAAATTCCCTCATAGGAGAAAAACATCTAAGCTCTGTCCACCTCAGGGTCTAGCCACACCACCTGTCTTGTCAGGTGTTTCTTTTTTTCAGAAGGTCAGTTTATCAGCTATATTTTTGACAGTAAGGAAAGAGGAAAATCTGATTCTCTCCTTCATTAATGTACACATACAGATTTCATTGTAAGTTTCTGAAGATGGAATTAGGTCTACAACTATGCATTTTTTCTGCATATTAAAATCAAGATTGTATTTATACAGTAGGGTAGATGAAAGATGCAGAATTTCAGCAGCTAGTAAGTAAGATGAAATCTGGACTTAGTATTTGCATGTGCCTTTCACCTCTTAATGTTAGTATGAAAAACCTAGGAAAAGTGTTTGATGAAAATGTTACAACAATGAAACCATATAAAACATCACTATTGTAAAAATATTAAATTATTTTATGTCACCTACGTTAAGGAAATGAGAAGGTGTTAATTGGTGGGCTACAGAAGTATATACAGGTGTTCAAAGTTAGTCATGTCCTTTTTTCTTACACTTGAAAAGTTTCATTTCAGAATTTATGGATGATGTTCACCCCTTAGACCTTGTATTTCAGCCATTTTTTTATAACCTGATTGGTAATGAGTTTAAAAAGAAATATACTAAAAGTTGTATAAAGTGTGCTCCATATTAATGATAGCAGACTTCTCTTTATTGTACTTAGCTTTTCAGAAGGGAATAAGTGACATAGCTGTAGATATGGACTTACCTTTTTAAAAATGCTCTGTGTAATGTCATTCATGAATTTCTACCAGCTGCCTTTGCAAAATATCTTTTAAGTAGTCCAGAATTTCTCTTTACAATTCTTCTGGTTTCAGATATAAGTAGAAAAATGTATGAGCTTTCTGCGTTATCTGTCTTTATGATATTTGTCACAGGAAAGCTGGAAACTAAACTTTGTTAAAATTGCAGTCCTTTATCAATTTGACAAATGAAAATAAATCCACAACTCAGATGGTTAAAGCTTCATAGATTGTTAGCCTAACTAAATCATATGTCTTGAAAAAGAACTAAGTCCTGTGCGTAGTAATTACCTTGAATCCAAACTGGTTTGTCGTATTGGCTGCATTGTTCTCTCAACCCCATAAAATTACAAGGCATCTCGCATTTGTTCTGTGAATGATTTTTCTTTACAACTTAAATCAGGTGTGTTATTTTAAATGATGATGATGATGAAATAGGAAACTGAGGGAAAAACCTGACAGATACAATATTTACCATCTTGGATTTTTGTAAAGAAAAAAATAAAAACAACTGATTTTTAGAATGTAGCCTGGAGTCAAGTTAGTGATGAAGGTTAGTAGCTCTCCCCAAAGAAATGGTGGGGAGAGAAGATATAAAGGAAATTAAGTTCACCGTTCCAGATACTAATTTCTTTTCTTTGTCATGGCAATTTAAAGTAGTATTTGGACCTTGTTTTATTATACAATCATTCCCCTTTTTACAATTACATTAATAATTCTTTCTTTTCAGTTTCCGCACTAGCAAAGGTGTTGGGTATTCTGCTCATTTTGTTGGCAACTGCTTAATAGTTACATCATTGAAGTCAAAAGGCAAAGGTTTCCAGCACTGTGTGAAGTATGACTTTCAGCCACGAAAGGTAAGCAAAGTGGTATTCACAATAAAGAAAAACATTGAAAATTTGACAAAGTGCTTCTGGGCAGAAGTGCTAAAACCTCTTTAGTGCCATAGTGTTACTAATAATCTATAATTTCTTGTTTATAAGTAGCTTCTCTGATGGTCTTGTAAAGTTTTATGTCAGTTACAGATAAAAATCAATTCAAGAAAAATGTAATAATTTATATAGTAACTTTTTTATAAAAATCAATTTGTTTTTTAAAAATACTGCTTAATTAGCTTCAGATAGAGAAGAATTTTCAGTATTTGTAAAATGTTTGTATTTTCTTTTTAAAAGGTCATAATTCTATTTCTCAGCATTCTGTACTTGATAACTTTCGTACCAATGCCTGGAACAATTTTGCTGGCAATGCTAGAGTTTCCTTATCGGTTACTGGGAGATAGAAGGCTCTGAACTTTCTTCTATGTCAGTGGTGTTTTGGGATTTCTCATTTTTTATAGTAAAACTTGATTATTTCTGTAGATCGTATTAGTGTTCATTTCTACGGTATGCCTGGTAGTCCTAGGAGAACAATGATTCTGCTGGCTTCAATATTTCAGTTAGTTGACTGAAGCATTGACTTTCCTGTACAGTGAGCATTATGTGTTTGTCATTGATAACAGCCTTGTATATATTTTGCTGTGAAGCTCATTTCTTTTTTTATGGCCTTAGAATTTGTATATTGAATTTCAGTGCTTGTTTTGTTTTGAGAAACCAATCTTTTAGGGAGGGAAATGCCATTGTTCACTCATCAGCTTTATGTTCTACTATTTCTCTTGGTATGTATTTGTGATTCAAAATCTCTGAGCTTTGAGGTTATTTGTGTTTTTTTAAAACATAGTAATGTCCTTTTCTAGCATATTACTCAGGGATGTATAAAGTCTTATAAACACATATCTGCTGAATGTATTGAAATGAATCAATTCTGTTTTGCAAATTTTCTTTAATTTTATAGCCAGAAAAAGCGTTTTGGTAGCAGTTCAGGTTTTTTTTTTTAAGTAGCATGTCTGATGCTACTGATAAATGCTCAACCTAGGAACAAATGGTATTGTTAAATACCGGATTATGTTGTTGATAAACAAGCTTTTGGGACCTAGCTGATTGATAATTTCTCTACCTGTCGATGAAGAAGCAGTCTTTCATATTTAAGCAAGATACTTTTTTCATAATTTTTGTTATGAATGACTAGTTTCTTTCATGCCATCCCTGGAAAATTATAGCTCTTGCTATTCTAATTAAAATAGTTAATTCTGAAATACTAGCACATGTATACCTCATTATATGAATATCAGTTTCAAATCATAATCTACTGAAGTATGTCCAAATATAACTTCCATGCCAGTTTTATATTTCTCAAAGATCGTGCTTCATACACTTTGGGTCATATGTCAGATTTAGAAAGTATTTGAAATAAATCTCCTAGAAAATGTTTGCAAGTGGTTTCATGATACATTTTTTCAGTTAATAACTTGTGTACACATGTATGTGGGAAGGTACATAATGCATAATGGAGGAAAGAAAACTTGTCAAATACAATTCCTAGCTCTAACAAGTCAAAACATATCCTGTTTAACATGTAGATTCATTTTCTTCACGTTATTTAGGTATTACATTGGTTCCACTGTGCAAGCGTTGAATGTATAGATACGCATTCAAAAAATGCGTGCCCATTTACAAAGCAGCTTACTGTCCAAATGCTGACTTGAGAAGTGTGATTTTGGTCATCAGATATACTATTTTCTAGCCTTTTCCTTCCAGACATAGACATTTCAGCAATAGCTTTTGCCAGAAACATCATCCTTAATAAAATTTCTGAATAATATTTTTTTTAATTTATTTTTTGTTGAATGACAGTAAAATTATGTATTTAAGCCACCTGGTCAAAAGTTTTATGTAGGCAGATCAGAAAGATACTATATTCATGTGAAGATCTTCCCACTGTTAACTATGTCATATGACATCATTGACAGAATAATATGTAATCTTATTTTAAAACTTTAAGATGTGTTAAGTCATAAAATTAGGTTTTGATTAGTGTAGTTTAACAACATTAGGAAAGCACGTATTTATAAAAATACATGGAGAAATTTGGTCATGTTATCCCCAATCAGAAAATGTGGGCGTAGTATAATAGTCTGACCTCTCAACAGAGCTAAACAAGCTTTGGCAGTGTTGCTTTTAATATTTCTATACTGCTTTTTGGGACTCCAAAGTGAAACTTATGTGTATTAGTAACCCCCAGTAATTTTCACTCCCTTGACTTCCAGCCTCAGCATCAATCCTTGTATAAGTATGAACAGGAAAGCACTATAGTCAAGAGCGAACAGCTTTTTTGGGGTCTTTCTAATCCTTAACACCTTCACTAATTGTAGTATAGACTGAAATAAGTTCCCCATTTTGGAAGTACTTAGTGTGTGATGCTTCATCTCTCTGATTGTACTGTGCTATGGAGTAGGAATATGACATACTCAGCAGTGAGTGATAAAGCTTGAAAGATTTCAGCCTTATAAAAAAGTGACAGGCTGTTATCTGAAGTGTGTTTGAGTATGACCTAAGGAAGCTCTTGTTATAGCAGAGAGGCATGGTCGTGGTGCATTTTTCAGCAAGTGATGTAGGGGAGGAGACTGTAGGATGAACTTAAAAGAAAATTGTATTACAGAATTTGAATTATTTTTTTTTTTAAAGGGACTTCTTCAACTGAAAGTTGAAGAAAAATTGTGTGAGAGATTATACAACTTAGTTTGGTTCGTTGTGTAGTAGTAAAGTCCTGAAAACCATGTCCTCAGATACAGAACAGGAGAGAAATCAACAAAATGCCTGTATGACACCAGCAAAGAACATTCACATAAATGAGATATAGATAATAGGAATACATATATGCTTGCTTCTACAGATCTAAAAAAATAAAAGAGAAACTGGAATGTCTATTTTAAATGCGGTTATTGACATAATAGAAGTATCAGAAGCCTTGTTGCCTTGACCGTCGGTGAGGACTCATTTCAAATTGTCCTGACAATTAGGAGTGACAGCGGGGCTGGTCTTGCCGATAGAGGAGTGATGCCCTGTGTTAAAGACTTAACCTAATCAGATAAATGAGTTTGTTGTAACAATAAATAACAGAGTTTCTGTGCACCGAAAATCAGTAACCACGTAGGAAAACCATACTGTGCAGATTAAATTGTTAGCCACGTGATAAGGATGGTTATAGCATCTGTGATTAACCTGGGAAGATTAAAAAAAAAAAGAGGAGGAGCAATTAGAAGATGGAGATGTTTCACAGTGCTAGTAAAATTGCTTAAATGCAAAGATACAAAAGGCTAAGAGCAAATATACCATTAGTCCAAAAAATCCAATAGAAAGTTTGAAAGCCCCTCACAGTGTACCTGAGCACAGATAAATAGCAAAGTAGAGACCATTGTAGGTAAAAAGAAGTTGTTCAGAAAGTGGAAGCTGTGTCAAAATGAAGAATACTTAGATAAGTATAAATTATAGCAAATTATATGTAAAATAATAAGACAACTCAGGTGGTTGGGTTTTTTCCAGTCCATAGGGGCGATTAGATGACTAAGGCTTAATAGGAGCCCTTGAAGAATATAGTATCATAACAAAAGAGCTAAATGAATTAATTGCATCATTGTTTACTACAAGATGAGTCAATGGGGATGAGTCAGAGGAAGTGTCTCAAATTGAAATGTCAGTCGAAGAGGTATAGACAACAATGTATGAGATAGTAATTAATTGCCAGCACTGTACAGTAGGCACCTCCAAGTTCCAAAGAAATTTGAATGTGAAATTTGCCAAACTTTTAATTTTGGTATATAATCTTGTTTTGTCAAACAAATTGGTGATGAATAATTATACAAATTTTAGAAAAAGGCTTTATGTATTAAGAATTGCATATTAGCATGCCTGATTTCTTCACCATCAAAATGGGGTAAAAGCTAGAAAAATGGAAAAGAAGAATTAGAAAGCACATAGATAAACATATTGGGGACAAAGTCTTGTCCCCTACTGGAAGTCTTGTTCCCTGCTTCTGTTGAATTGTTTGAAGGATTCTGATGGTGCATATGAATAGGTTTGTGAGCCAGTTGATACATGCTACGTGGGTTCCCCAAGAACTTTAGGCATTATGCCCCTCTGAAAACCTTGAAGAAATTATGCCATCATGTGATAGGAGAATTTGTATTCATTAAAATACAGGGATGGAAGGAAGTGAACAAACAGGAATCTCAGAAGGACCTTTACTTTCCTGTTGATGAGAATGCATTATGGACTTGACTCAGTGGAGTTTGTCATCCTCTATTTTAGGAACTAGCTTTGAAAACCTATATTAGTCATTTTATCTAGATTGATACTAGTGACAAATATGACACAAAGAGTAAACTATTTTCTAATACTTGAATACTTCCCTGGTTAAAAAGAAATTACAATTTAAAATGTAAATTTACTTAATTCAAGTGCAGGAGGCAAAAGAGCAAATTTTTTACTGGATGTTAGGATAACGAGCTGGGATAGACTCTATGTGCATGCGCGCATGTGTGTGCATGTGTATTCAAGTAAAGAAAAGCTCAGTGGTTTTTGTAGAGCTCGCCTTGTGGGTCAGGGTAATGGACATAGGTAGTGTAGATATAGGACGTAGCAGCAGTGCTGGAGATTCAAAAAAATTGCATGGAAGAAAGGAGACTTGAACTAAAAGAAGCTGTGTGTGCATGAATGTTGGTTAACCTGGGGGAAAAAAAAGATTATAAAAAGTAGATTATATAATTTTCTTAAAGTTTGACGTGGACACCAAAGCTCTCCCAAGATAGCATTGCCCATTTTAGTTCCTTAGAGGCTCTGTGGACAGCGTTTCAACAAAAGTAACAAACCAAATGAATGAGTCATCTGTTAAGCTTAAGCTACACAGAGGGACAGTCTTACAAACTGGTGTGTTGTCAGAAATGCTCTTAAAGCACTGTAAAAGAAAAATCACGGATAGAAGATAAATGGATAAAACTTGGGGCTTATGGTTGTGAGCTGATTTTCTGCTACAAAAATATCAGAACTGGAAATATGAGTAAATAGTTATAAAAGCTACAACTCTGAATAGTGGTTTTGCAAAGAACGCCTACTGTTGAGATGAAAGTATTTAAAATCATCATCACTTAGTGGAGATTATTGTTCAATTAACCTTTGAAGGCGAGAAGACAAGGGCATTTTTCTTCTAAGAGATTTATGTTAGTTGGTGTGGAAGCTTTGGAAAAGAAGTGTTGATGAAAGCAGGGCTCCAGTCATGTGGTTAGTTTCTGATTAGCATAGTCACCAGTTAAGCTTCTAGACTTTGAGTTGTAAATATTTTGTTGAATTCATGATGGGTGTTCCTTTCCAAAATAGAACCTGTGGACAAAATGGGAACAATATTTGCTTATTGAGTTGTGGACTTGGTTTTTGATTTTTTGGGCTGGTGGGTGGGGAGGGAGTGTCCTACCAAAAATACTTGTTCATTGTGGTTTGAAAAAAAAAAAAATTAGACTGGCCACACGTGACTTCAGAAGCCAAAGCTGTAGTAGTACGTCTTTAATCCAGTACTACCCAATAAATCTGTTTACTTGGATAGGCAGGAAGTGAGGTACTCTTATGTACTGTTGTATGATTAGTAGAGTTTTTTGCCCCTTCTATTAACTGTAGGTTTGAAGGGGGGAAAAATGAAAATATACTTTTAAAGACCTGGAAACAGATGTAGAATTTTTTTTTTTTATTTGTAGTTCTGTGCTCTGTCTGATTTCAAAATCAACATGAAAACTTTTTGCTTTTACTTTCTCTGATACAGGGATGCAGATTTTTATAGTAGTGGGCTCCGTATCTACTTATCCCAGCTCTGGGAGAGAGTCACCAAGTGACTTATTAAAATACTGCCCTGAGAGATGCAGAAGTTCTCTGCTTTGAAAAAAAGAGACTTAGCTGAATGTAAAAATCACAAAAGATAATAATTGAAACAGATACCAAGATAGAGAAGACTAGTAAATTGTAAATTACTATTTCAAATTATTTAAATATGAAATGGTGTTTTCAAGGCAGATGAGCTGACTTTTTCACATAGTCATTAAGACTGGAAAGGGACATGTTGAGACAGTCTAGTCTCACCCCCGTTCAAAGAAGGGGACACCTGGATCAGGTTGCTCTGGATGTCATCCAGTCAGGACACTCCCCAGTGTCTCTGAGCAACCTGTGCTAGTGTTTGACCATCCTCACTGCTTGCTACCACCCTTTCTACGTATGTTTAAATGGAGTTTCCTGTATTTCAATTTGTGTCCATTGCCTCTTGTCCTGTCACTGGATACTAGTGAGAAGTCTCTGGCTCCATCTTCTTTATCCCCTGTCCATCAAGTATTTATACATATAGATATAAGATCCCCCTGAGCCTTCTCTTCTTCAGAGTAGGCAGACCCATATCTCAGCCTCTCCTCATGTGTCAGAGGCTTCAATCACTTAACCATCTTTGTGGCCCTATCTGGACTTTCACCAGCATGTCTGGTTTTGTCTGGTTTGTATATATTTTGAAATAATACAGGCACCCATTCTAGTTAAATATGAGTTGATTTGCAGATCTTGAAAATTAAATTTCCATTCCTAGTCTTAAATGAGTTTAAAGGTTTGGTTTTAAAGGAAACTTAAGGTTTTCTTCTTGAACTTACTCATTGTGGACATAATGATTCCTGTTGAACAGATTATTTGAAAGATCACTATAGTTGGAAGCATTTTATCGTGATGCTTTCTCTGTTTGATTATATAATGCATTTTTAATGATATGATAGTTGTTGAAAAATTGGTGGAATGGTAAAGAATAGAGGAAACAAGATAACATCTTAAACTGGGCTGTAAAATTTGCTGTTGTGAATTTTTTCCTTTTATTTAATAATTTCTGACAGAGAGCTATGATGAAAAGGCAGAGATATGTGATATGAAATTATTAAGGTAAGTGCACATAGAACTCGATTTCACATTAAAACTCAGTTGTGTTTTGTGTTTTTAAATTAAATTACACTTTCAGAAATGGAAGTGTATTCAACTTTTTAATTGTATGTATGCGGTTTTGGCTCAAATCCCATAAAGGGATGCAGGTAGGAACGTCATTATGTTTAGGCACAGTTCTACTGACTGGACTTGAAGTTCCACTGGCGACTTTTAATTTTGAATTTGCAAGGATTCATCTGCTTGTATGACTTTACGAGACTGGTCACGTATTTTTAATGCCATTCATTAACTTTATGTTTTATAGCACAAAAACTGCCACTGTATACTGATTTTCCATGTCTTTCCAGTGGTACATGATAAGCATTGTACACATCTACAATCGATGGAGAAACAGTGAAATACGATGTTACGTGAATGGTCAGCTGGTATCCTATGGTGACATGGCCTGGCATGTTAACACGAATGATGTAAGATTTTATTTTTTTCCTTTCTCACATCTTTTCATTCTAAAGAAAATTGAAGAGGGAAAAAAAAGTACTATATTTGTTTTCTGTAGATCTTTGCAATTTTTTTCTCTCTTTAACTTTCTTTTTACTCTATCTTCCTTAATTATGTACTTAATAAAATGTAATATTATTGGTTTAATATATTAGTATTTTTAGAATATTTGAGATTTTTTTGGCTGTATTTTACATAGCTGTTTTAATGAATTTTTCAGAGATTTTGTTTGGAGAGACTGTTATAGCTAATATTTTTAATGCATGATACTATAGAGAGAAAACTGATAACAGTGGATTAGTTATTAGCTTTTGCAATAGGAAAATATGGTAGATTTACAGAGTTTACAGATTCAGCTTGAGAAAAGTCCTTAAGAAAAACTGATTCATTCTGCCAAATAAGTACGTATACTGCCAATGTATACAAAATTACTCATTTTTGTATCACGCTAAATTCTGTGTTGGATTCAAGAGGAGGTATTTGTTAATGGTTAAAAGATTTCTATGCTTTTTGTGCTCTTGAACATTAAATTTTAAGTAGGTTTTTTAATTGGGTAGGTCTGTGTAGCCTGAACTATCATCAGAGTCCTATTGTTTTAAGCACTGGATAAGAGTAGTAAGAAATCATTCCTTCTATAGAGAATTTACAGTTTTATACCAACAAGATAAATAGACAAAAAGTAAAAGCTAGAAAACAGAAGCATAGAGAAGTGTCAAGAGATTTATAATATTAAGCAAAGACTGAAGTCTTACATCTGTCTCCCAGTAACATATATTTTGCCTTTTATTATTTGACTTGGCAATAGTTAGTAGACAGTTGACCAATATTAAAAATGCTGTGCTAAGTATTAAGGTATTCATATTTAATTAATATTCTTAGCAAGTACAAATTAATTGCTCCAAAATTTTGTACTGAAATACTGAGCAGTTTTCTTAGGTAGTAAACTTTTACAGAGAGATGTCCTCCTTTATTGGCCATCCAAACCAGGTAAAAGAGATTGAGACACGTACAGTTGCATAGCATTAGGCAGCTCAGAGCAAAGACACCGCGATCTTGCATCTGCTTGCCCCTCAGGCAGAAACCACTCATTTTTACCTGCAGAAGTTTGCATGTATACCTGTAAATACACCTGTATCTGTTAATTGGACTGAGTTCAAATTAGCAGTATATTCTTACAGGAAATGCGCCCATTTTTATATTTTTCATATTTAAATTCTTTTAATGAAATCTATATAGATATCAAAAATTTCTTTTTGTGCTTTCTTTTCATACCTTCTACTTTGGAAGGTTTGAGAGTCTACATCTAATGATGCAGAAAATAGACACTCTTTCTGGCCCAGAGTTTTGGATGGGGAAGGCAAATAAAATTATTCCCTTGTGCTTTGCCTTCAGCTAAAGCTGTGCTGGACTTTCAGAGGTGCTTGATTCATCAGCTTGCTACACTTCTGTTATTCCTTATTTATAATATAATTCTCAGTTGTTTCTGACTGTCTGTATAGGATAAGGAAGCTCTTGTACTTAAGGAAATTAACTGTCTTTTGTTAAATTCTAGAGGCAAAGTTGGATTTGAAAGGGATTGTTTAAATATTACGTGTTAATTAAAATAGGAGGACTCTGTTTGCCAAAGGTTCTGATCATCGTTCTTTGTTTTCTTGTTTGCATTTCTCCTTGCAAGAAAAGGCAAGCCTTTCAGTTTTTGCAGAATGTGGTTTCTTCTTGGTAATAAAAACATTTTTGTGATAGGTGAGAATGTGATGATTGAAAAGCCAGCTGAGGTCTCAGAGGATCGGGGCTGAGTTTCTGGTTATATGGTGTGGGGTTCTGTAGTCTTTAATCATAAATGCTGAGCAGGAAGAGCTGCTCCTCCTACTCATATTTTCCTCACAGTATTCCTTTCTACCTTCTCATGTAGGAGTGGTACGATATTTTCTTAAGGTGGGATTGGTTTACCAAGCTTTAGATGTTTTGATGTAAGTCTTAAATTTCTGCCAAGGTTTTACTTTGTCCGCTGGAGAATAGACTAAGTTACGAAAGACACTAGTTATCATTAGCTCTCTATTTTTTAATAACGAAGATCTGTTCTATCAGAAGTAGGAAATGGAGTAGAAAGTAGTAGAAATTCAGGAAAGTTGTATGACTGCAACAGTGTGTCAAAGGCATAAAAAGGAAAATAGGGGAGTGCGTATGCTCCTTAGCACTATCGTACATTAGCTAGGAAGATAAGATCTTGTTTTAACTGTATTAGAAGTTGTTTCATATAAAGCTTGAGTTGTTAGAAGTATTCCCTTGAAAAGTCTTGAGTAATTATCCAGTTATTTGTTATCTCCTAACTTCATACCCTTCCACTTGGATATAACTTTAGTCTCCTGCAAGATGACAAGAAAATACCTTAACGTAATAGCCTTGGGAGAAAAGAAAAAACTGTGCAAGTCAACCAATTATTCTTATTTCTTTACATTATATATTGTGCATTACTGTTTATGTAGATTATACCGAAAGATTTAACAGTACAGGTTGTGCAAACAGATAGTGAAAAGTGAGAAAGGAACAGGAGTTGCATATTGTTGACTAAATGCATCTTACTCTTTTCAGTCTTTTCTTATACAAGAACATTGTAAGATAATTGAGATGTAGTGTTTAAAACACTACATATAAAGAAGACAAGATTTTTCGGTTGTTTACTGTGTCAAAGCTACCACTGAACAGAATGCGTTATGGTTAAATATTTTTAGATTAATAAAACATTCATTATATTTGCATTATTGAGTTTAAGATTAGGGACTGAGTTGAATTCTTTTTTTTAGCGTAGGTTTTGTCTTGGTAGAGACTGTGAATTTATTTTATTTTATTTTTTCCCAAATTGATCTTGCATTACAATTCTCTCATGGGTTTATGACATTTTTTTCAATATCTGACAATATCTTGTATCCAAAAAAGAACTGAAGAATACCTCAGTCTGCAGTTTTCATAGGTACCCTGGAAGACACTCAAGTTAAGATGCAGATGGCAAAAAGGGTGAAAGTTTAAAAAGAGGAGCTTTTTCATTTTTAATTATTTTTTTCTTGTATTTCTTCTAATTCATTCTTATTTATACACAGCCATGAAATCTTGGGTTGTTATGGGTTGTTAGCTGTTTCTGTAATGTGGGCAGCAAGATATAGGATATTACATGAAATAGTTATTCAGGCTTTGCATCCATATTCTTCACAAATGTATGTTGTCTTAATAGATGTGTTTTCATCGAGGGATTTGCAAAATGTGTCACCTATGCAAAACTCTAAATCACTCAAACCTTCTTCAAGATTTTTCGTTTGGTTGAGGGGACCTCCATGTATTAAAAATGTTGCACAGTGTTCAGCGTGAATGTTAGAGGGAAGATATGAGTGTGGATGAAAAAGGGGTAGACACTGTAAAATTTGTTGTACAGCTGTTGCTATTGTGAATGCTGTTGATACACTGTTTCCATAGAGCCATTTTTGGCTCCCATTTCATTATTACTATTTAATGACATATAAAATCCATAGCAATGCTGAGATTCATTGTGTTAGGGCACTTCACAAGACACAGTAGCTAGTGGTAAATAACTCACTGACTTTATATTCCAAGGAGTAAATATAGCTAGAGATTATGACAAAAAGATGAAGTGAAATGCATGACAGGGTATAACGTAATCAAATGTGTGCAGTTGCTAGGTGGTCTGTAGTCATCCGTATGCCTTATGGAGTTAATTATTTATAAGAAATCGAATACACTTTGAGATGGAAGTTAAATTGGAAGAGTTTGGCTATTACAGCTGTTAGATTATGAATTTTCCCCAGATGTGGGAAGTAATATGAGAGAAAGCATAAAACTTCTCTTCAGGGTGTAGAATATGGGGATACTGAGGTTTGGTGGAAGATTTTTGTTTAAATAGCTGGATGAGGATAAACCTGATGACGTCCTAACGTTTTTCACAGAACCTCATGTTTCCATTGTAGGATAAGGAAACTGTAGAAGGATTTTAAGAGTTGACATAAGTGTTGAAAAGCCAACAGGTTGATGACATTGGGAACACTTGGGCTACATTTGAAAGAAGGCTTATAAGCATCAAGAATATTGAGGATAAACTTACGTCCTTAAGTAACAAGGTCCATAAGTCCCAAGAGTTTAATTTTTTGTGTAAATGAAATAGGAGGATTTGGACCAAGGCACTGAATGAAGTAGATCAGTCAGTCACCTCATCTTGGGGTCATTAATGACATACTACCAGGGATGTACAGAAATAGGCAAACGAGCTTGGATCAGTTAGTGTCTGTCGGGTTTAAAACTGTGGAAATGTGAGACAGCAGGAGGAAGACAAATGAGCTATGAGTATTGGGTGCTGATTTTTAAATAAAAAAAATAAATTAGGTTTACAGATTTTTTGGCATCTGGAACAGAAGTGAATAAAAATTACCAGAAGATCAGGAGTTAGCCCTCCCCTCCAATTAAAAATAGTGGAAACACCTAATCTAGAATGAAGCACCAGAAATGGGGAAAGTGTAATCTGCTAAGAATGAAAAAAGACAGAACTGGAAATTACTACAGGTTAACAGACCTAGAATGTAATTATATATAAAATTCAGAATCTGTTGAGAGCTACGATGGCTGTTGCACAATTAATGATAACTTGAAGGTTCCAGGAAAATACCCTTGCAGTAGGCAGAAATTTATGTCTCAGAATTTCTAAGTATAAACTAGGAAAATGGTGGCATCAGTAGCTCAGACAAATTCTTCAAATAAGCATTAAGAATTTCAGTTGGTCAACATGAAATAACATTTTGTGACAGTAATGGTGCAAGCGTTGGTAAGGCCTTCAAGGCTAACCAAGACTTTAATGAACTAACTGAAAATTAATAGGAAGTTTCAGCATTAGGTTTACCAGTAGTCAGTGTGGTCTTGTAGCACTGTGCATCCTGGGTATCACCTTGTGAACCTATTTTGATGTAGTTTTTTCAGAATTTTTTTAGTTTTGTCCAAAAAAATTATTGAAAAAACCCCTAGACATTCCAAGCGAAAAAATACTGGAAGTATTTGGTCAAAAGGAGGATAAATCAGAGATAAGAGCCTGGATACTTCTTACCTCACCTCATTGCAAAGTTGAGCTCCGGATCGTTGACTTCCTTTGACTCTTTAGAAAGAGTCCCTTTTTCCTTTTTAACAACTTATCCCCCGAGATCAGTTGCTGCAGCAATTCATCATATTCGTTTCCATTCTCCAGGCTGACAAAAGTTTTTCTTAGGGTAAAGCTCAGCAGACAAGGAAGATAAAAAAGCAGGCTTCCTAATTCAGATTCTACTGCTATGCTGATTCAGCTCAAAAAGCGAGGCCTGATCCCTGTTTCCATTAAATAAAGCATATGTGACTGAAGGAAGCTGAGAGACTCGCCTTCCAAAGATCCTTATCCTTGCTGCTGTTGTTCTCCTGTGCTGTGTCTTGTTTTACAGTTTCCCAGATATTTATTCTAGACAGTTAAGTCCTAAACTTTGTTTCATCTGAAAGCCTTTTTTCTTGGAAGCACCAGATCCTAACCTAATGCTCGTAAAATAAATTTAAATTGGAAAAAAAAAAGCCACAAAAAACCACCTCAAATCTGAACTAATAGGAAAAGGACAGATGGAGGACTGCAGAAGGTCTTTGTGTAGGGGGATAGTTATTAGAAGGAGTGGAAAATAACAACTCTTGTAATTGTGGAAGAAGACAGAAGAGGAGTTTAAGGTCAAACCAAATCATTATAGGCTGTGGTCATAGAGGAAGACTGTACACCAGTTGCAAACTAGAAAAATTCACATTTGTTTTTTTTCTGCTGGAGATGCTTAGCTCTGTTAGCAGAACGGTGAAAGAAAAGTGCACTTCAGCACATGCTCTCGTGTGTTAGCAGTGGGAGTTATGATTATAATCCAGAGAACTTCAAGGCTTTCGTATTTCCTAGAAGGCAATAGGGAAGGTTATTTGGTACTTGAATGCACTGTTCCAATTTTCTCTGTTGTATGCTGAACAATTAATAATAAACAAATTCTAGCAGCTAGTCATAACAGCATTGTAATACTGACCTGTAAAACAATTAATGCTATGATATTCAGAATGAAGTTGTTCACTACAGGGAATCAGGTACTGAAGTAATAAATGATTGATTTATTTTCTTAATTACAGTCTCCCTGTATTTTTTGGCTTCAGTAGCTGTACATGAATATTATTTCATTGTATGGTTTGTATGACTAAACTTCATTAACATTGCCTCTTTCTGATACAGAGCTATGATAAATGTTTTCTTGGCTCTTCGGAGACTGCCGATGCTAATAGAGTGTTCTGTGGCCAGCTCGGAGCAGTATATGTATTCACTGAAGCACTCAACCCAGCACAGATTTTTGCAATACATCAGTTAGGACCTGGATATAAGGTAATAATAGATCTTAAAAAAATGTAAAACTGGAAAAAGAAAATAGTTGATAGATATAGTTGGAAGATATGTATGCATGTAGATATTTCTCTTAAGATCGTGTAAAGCTATGTGAATTGTTTGCAGCGAAAGAAGAATATTTCTTCAAGTATCCTAACTAACCTTAATTTCCACCAGCTTTTTGAAAGATGCAAGTTGTTTCTCTAAAGCATAGCTGAAACATGTTTGTATGTGAAATTTATGACTTCGGGTCATAATCAGATTAGAGCAATTTTGTATTTGGTGTACTGAATACCAGGGGAACAACCTTCTCTACTGTTTGTGTTTAAAACCTGAGTTATAGCAGATTAACATTCAACAAGGCATAATAAACAAGTTCTGTTCAAATACACTGTTTCAAATAGTTCTGCTGAAATAAAATTGAGCTTTTTTCTCATGCTTTGCCAGTGATATTTAGGGGACAGTTTGAACAAATTAATGATGCATGCATAAACTCAGATGTCTAGTATGAACAATCACTTGTGTCTTGGAATGGCTGTGTATAGTATTATTTAATGAAGAAAAACAATGCAGATAGTTTGCAGAAGTCTGCAGCAAGTGCCTAGTGGAGAAGGCTTGAAAATTAATGTAACTCGAGCTGAATGCTATGGAATTTCTGCCATCAATTATTCCCAAAATTTCTTTTTCTGATTTGTGAAATTTGCAGTATCATCTGCAAATGGATCGGTGCTGGGGCCAGTTCTCTTTAATATCTTTATCAATGATCTGGATGAGGGGATCGAATGCACCCTCAGCAAGTTCGCAGACGACACTAAACTAGGGGGGCGTGTTGATCTGCTTGAGGGTAGATTGGCTCTGCAGAGGGATCTGGACAGGCTGGACAGATGGGCTGAGGCCAATGGTATGAGGTTCAACAAGGCCAAGTGTCGGGTCCTGCACTTGGGTCACAACAACCCCATGCAGCGCTACAGACTGGGGGCGGAGTGGCTCGAAAGCTGCCTGGCAGAAAAGGACCTGGGGGTGTTGGTGGACAACCGGCTGAGTATGAGCCAGCAGTGTGCCCAGGCGGCCAAGAAGGCCAACACCATCCTGGCCTGCATCAGGAATAGTGTGGTGAGCCGGACTAGGGAAGTGATCATCCCCCTGTACTCGGCACTGGTGAGGCCTCACCTCGAGTACTGTGTTCAGTTTTGGGCACCTCACTACAAGAAGGACATTGAGGTGTTGGAGCGTGTCCAGAGAAAGGCTACTAAGCTGGTGAGGGGTCTGCAGGACAAACCTTATGAGGAACGACTGAGGGATCTGGGGTTGTTTAGCCTGGAGAAGAGGAGGCTGAGGGGAGACCTTATCACCCTCTACAACTACCTGAAAGGAGGTTTTAGAGAGATGGGAGCTGACCTCTTCTCCCTGGTGACAAGTGATAGGACAAGAGGAAACGGGTTCAAGTTATGTCAGGGCAGGTTTAGATTGGATATTAGGAAGTATTTTTTCACTGAAAGGGTTATTAAACATTGGAATAGGCTGCCCGGAGAGGTGGTGGATTCACCATCCCTGGAGGTGTTTAAGAAAAGGGTAAATGAGGTGCTTAGGGACATGGTTTAGAAGTGGTGGTTTTTTTGGTTTTTTTTTTGTTTTGTTTTATCAGGGTAGGTTAACGGTTGGACTTGATGATCTTAAAGGTCCCTTCCAACCTCACTAATTCTGTGATTCTATGATTCTATGATCTGAAGTAGGCTTTCAGGTTTTTAGTATATATCATGTACTCTGAAAATAAAAACTTTAAAAAATAACAAGCAAAAATCAACATTTAGTTTCTAGTAATATTAATTTGGTGTGCTGAAAATGATTGCTCTGGATTATTTGATGACAGCTAACACCGTAATGACAGTGACAGTTGAAAATGTCTTTTATGGTATGTATGTAGTGTGAATAGCCAAATATATGTCAAGGTTACTTGGAGAAGAATTCTATTCCATATGGTTGATGGTTAAAACTTGCCTTGAAACTGAAAATGTTGAGTCAGTCAAGAGAAGTGTATCACCTCTGCAAACAATGCATACTTTATTCCAAACTTAATACTATATTTTCTTTGAAAAAGTATTTCTGCAAATGTTTTTTGGTTGTACAAAAGAAAGTAATGTAACCTTATAGTTCTTAATAGTAAAAGTAGTAAATCTTTATGAATGTATTGAGTTTGTGGATTTGCAGCAGCATAATGAAGTGATATTAAATAGGAATAATGCTTTCATTTGTTTCAAGAAGTGAAAATCACTATGTAATACTTTTTGAGTGTTGAAGGGGTTCATAAGGCATACACACTTTCACGCTTGTCATGGTTTAGACTGGGCTGGCCACTAACGAGCGACAGATGCTCTCTTTACAACATTTCCAGTAGTTGCTGCACTAACCTTATTACAATGTTGTCAAGTTACCTTGCTTGATTCATAGGTTTCCCTTAAACAACATTTCTTCACACCTGTAGTTTCTTACTGATTTTTGTAAAATGTCAGTTAGATGACATTTAATACTTTAGGGATATTTTTCTTTGGTATATCAGGTTTTTAGGTTTAGGTCGTGTTCCCAGCACAGTTAATACCTCACTCCTCTCTAAAGTAGTTCCCTTCCTTGTCTAAAAATATGACAGTATATTTTACTAATAGCAGTTAAAAAGAGCAGGTTCCTAGAGGGGGACCTTAGAAATAACACAATTTCTTTCTTCGACTTCCTTATTTCCAAAAAATAAGACAAAGCAGAACTCTTTTTTTGTCACCTTCTTCCAACGAAGGTCGGCCCACAACCAAAAAAAGGAACCATGTCCTGTGATTTAGACATCTCGAGGCACTTTTATGGCTTTCGCTCAAAGCTTGCCTCTTTCATGTCTCAGTGTATTTCTCTAAATTCTTTCAGGTTCTGTGTGGCTGCAAAGGTCCATCAGTTCAGAACACTTCAGTATGGTATTTCATATTCCAAGGGAGCCTCAATTGACACGTAGCTCGAATTCCTGGACATAAGACATCACATTCTTGCTCTTGCCTGACTTGCTGATGCAAACTGGCCTTTCAGAAACTTTTCCTAAGGAGTTCACTACATATCCTGTTTATTTTAATTGTTGGTGCTGTTAACCAACTGGGAGAATCAACTGTTCCACTTTTGCAAAAGAGCAACTATTCTAGATGCATTGTGAACTCCGGTTGTGCCAAACCTTTTCTCCCAAAGGAGGATTATTCAAAATACTTGAGAATTTTTGGAGAATCACAGAATGGTCAGGGTTGGAAGGGACCTCTGGAGATCATCTAGTCCAACCCCCCCGCCAGAGCAGGGTCACCTACAGCAGGTGGCACAGGACAGCGTCCAGGCAGGTTTTGAATGTCTCCAGAGTGGGAGACTCCACAACCTCTCTGGGCAGCCTGTGCCAGTGCTCTGCTACCCTCAAAGTAAAGAAGTTCCTCCTCATGTTAAGATGGAACTTCCTATGTTCAAGTTTGTGCCCGTTCCTTCTTGTCCTACCACTGGGCACCACTGAAAAAAGACTGTTCCCATCCCCCTGGCACCCTCCCTTTAAGGATTTGTAAGTGTTAATAAGATCCCCCCTCAGTCTTCTTTTCTCTAGACTAAAAAAACCCTAGTCCCTCAGTCTTTCCTCATAAGAGAGATGCTCCAATCCCCTAATCATCTTTGTAGCCCTTTGCTGGACCCTCTCCAGCAGATCCCTGTCTTTCTTGAACCGGGGAGCCCAGAACTGGACACAGTACTCCAGATGCGGCCTCACCAGGGCAGAGTAGAGGGGGAGGATGACCTCCCTCGACCTGCTGGCCACACTCTTCTTGAGGCACCCCAGGATGTCATTCGCCTTCTTGGCCACCAGGGCACATTGCTGGCTCATGGTCATCCTGTTGTCCACCAGGACTCCCAGGTCCCTTTCCACAGAGCTGTAATAAAGCATGCTCATTTTGAGTCTTGCAGTTGCTGAACAGGACTTTTGCCTACTATGTTGCCACTTTCAGTTGCCAGAGGTTGCCGAAAAAAAGAGGAAATGAGAGCAGCATCCTTGCTCTCGCTGTACTTTTTCTGCTACCCATCATTGTTCCCAGGCGACAAAGAAGAGAGAGAAGCGTGTCTCGTCTGGGATCCTGAGGGGCTGATAAACACAGAATTGAGGGTCAAGGAAGGTAATGTGGGAGGAAGAGATGCATCTGATACCAGTGTTTGGTTCCGTTTATAATGGGATGTTTCAACAAAGCCCTTTCCTAACAGCCCTGCCGAGTCTGTGCCACTCCCCTTAACCCTCCCATAGGCATTTCAGAACGATTTATCAGATTATGCTGTATGTTGCTGCATCTGAGTTTGCTCTCAGTGATTTTTCTCTGATCAGTGCTGCATTATCAATCTTTGTCATACGTAAAGGTTGGAGTAAAAATGCATTAATGCACACACATGCAAACACATGCAAAATGCTCTTGAAAATTCAGAGTTGCTTAACCCAATCATATAGTACAAGATAATATTTTATGTACTGTCGCTGAAACTACAATAGCAAAATTAGGTAAATAGTAAATCAAAAAGCAGCACTCTTGCTGCTAAATGAAAGGGAAAGCTGCTGGTGTTTAATGGGTGGTGCAGATCAAGCACAGCTTCCTTTACCGGAGAAGACAGTGCTGGAGTAATTCTCAGCTCCCTCTGTTCCCTCTCCTGTTCCTGTAGGAGCAACAACTATCCTTTATACCTTCTTTATGGATCCTGTATATATTTTTACCATATATAGAATATGTTAAATCTAAGGCTCTTTTTTTGCTGTCTTTATGCCCTCACACTGATTGTATGAGATCGCAAAGTTGCATTCCTTCAGTGACCAGTAACTAACCATTTGCAACTGGAGCTTATACGCTTGACAGCCTCTGCTATCCTCCTGTGGTTGTATTTTCCCAAGCCCCCAGTACAGTATGCATGTATGAATTTCTTTTCTCTTTCTGTCGATCCATGTTAGTAATAAAGGAGTGTCATAGATCACAATTTGTAGCCTCTCTTTCCATTCTGTTATAATAATCTTTTGCGTAGGAGATTAGCATTTCCCACTTATGGTCGCTTTCGTTTGTCTTTGATGGCAGAAAGTCCCTTTAATTCTTGGTTTTCTCCAAAAAATGTGAGGCAGTATTATATTGATTCATAACTTATTTGTGCTTGACTTCCAAACAATGGTCTCTGATAAATTCTTGAGGTGTAGTAAACACTGAAAACTAGGAGGTAAAATAATACCAAAAATTATTTATAAGACTGATTTTATTTTAACTTACGCAGTTTAGAAAGTTGCAACATTTCATTGTAATGATAAAAATTTTGTGTTGAAACACTGACATATTTAAAACGGCAAAGTTATGAAAAATTATTTAGAGGTAAAACATTCTGAGCTTTGGGATCTGACAAAGCTTAGAGGCATGAAAAAATTTCTGGGGAAGAAGTTTTCATGTAGTAAAACATCAAAATATAGTACATGCAGAATGCAGATATCTATGGAAAGCAATGAAATCACTAAATTGTTTCTGTCTCTGCAGAAAGTGCACAGAGATTTATCTGTATAGTTAAAAATCCCCTCTGGGGAGAAATACATCATCACCTTCCTCAGGAAAAATCTAATCTGTAGCAGTCATTTCCTGATAAGTGACATGTAGCCAACCATATCAGCAGAGAGCCAAATTTCAAGCTCTAAACATAATACTCATTCTTCGGGTTTTTCTACTTCAGTACGTAGTGTGGCACAATAGGAACACGTTTCTAGATTAAAATGTTTGTCCTGAGGGCCGAATACCCACAGTGTGTGTATTTTGGGGGTTTTACTTCAGATTGGTTGTAGTCTGATCCTTTGGGCTGACTGAACGACTACCACCAATTGGAGGACATTTTGGTTTCAGCCAAAAGGAAGGCTTTGGTTCTGAAGAGCTTTGCAGTATGAACAGACCAGTCAGTGGGGATCACTGTTGAGTTTCCCTACAAAATGGACTCCTAACACAAGTGTAAATCACAGAATCACAGAATGGTTGACATTGTTGGAAGGGACCTCTGGAGGTCATCTGGTTCAACCACTCTGCTCAAGCAGGGCCACCTGCTCAACAGCAGAGTCAGTTGCTCAGGACCATGTCCAGACAGCTTTTGAGTATCTCTGATGATGAAGACTCCACCACCTTGCTGAGCAACCTGTGCTAATGGTCAGTCACACTTACAGTGAAAAAGTGTTTCCTTATGTTCAGAGGGGAACCTCGTGTGTTTCAGTTTGTGCCCATTGCCTCTGGTCCTGTCACTGGGCACCACTGAGAAGAGCCTGACTCCATCTTCTTTGCACCTTTATATTTATACACACTGGTGAATCCCCCCTGAGGCTTCTTTTCTGCAGGCTGAACAGTCCCAGCTCTCTCAGCCTTTTCTCATAGGAGAGATGCTGTAGTTGCTTCATGATTTTAGTGGTCTTTCATTGGACCTGCTCCAGTAAGTCCATGGCTCTCTGGTACTGGGGAGCCCAGACCCAGGTGTGGCCTCACCAGTGCTGAGTAGAGGGGAAGGATGACCTCCCTTGACCTGCTGGCTACACCCTTGTAAATGCAGCCAAAGATAATGTTATCCTTCTTTGCCAAATGTAGATTTAACCACTGAGTTCTCATTTACTTACTTTGGCCCTTCCTACTTGCATTCCCTGTTATGGTACCTGCATCTCATAGATTTTTCAGCATGGCATTACTGCCTCCCTCCCACTTGACATCACCAAGCATGGGACAGGGCTGACTGACAGATCTGCTCTAAGGGTTCTCCAGCAGCTGCAGTCAGGTGTTCAGTTTATGCAGTCTACATCAATCTTAGGACCCACATACAAATGGATGCTTGTCACAAGACCTTATAATGTCATGTGTCAGTCAGTTGAGCAGATGTGCTTTCCCATCATCTGGCTGTAAGCGAGAGAATTTCATCAGGGTTTCCAGCAGCCTTGAGAGCTCTGCAAATGTTGGATGGGTTTTATGGGTTTACATAATTGGTAGGAGCCTGTAATTTCACAGAATCACAGAATGGTCAGGGTTGGAAGGGACCTCTGGAGATCATCTAGTCCAACCCCCCTGCCCAAGCAGGGTCACCTACAGCAGGTTGCACAGGACGGCGTCCAGGCGGGTTTGGAATGTCTCCAGAGTGGGAGACTCCACAACCTCTTGGGCAGCCTGTGCCAGTGCTCTGCCACCCTCAAAGTAAAGAAGCTCCTCCTCATGTTAAGATGGATCTTCCTATGTTCAAGTTTGTGCCCATTCCCTCTTGTCCTATCACCAGGCACTACTGAAAAAACACTGTTCCCATCCCCCTGGCACCCTCCCTTTAAGTATTTGTAAGCGTTAATAAGATCCCCCCTCAATCTTCTTTTCTGTAGACTAAAAAGACCCAAGTCTTTCCTCATAAGAGACATGCTCCAATTTGTTTGGAAAGAGCAGCTGATGGCCTCGAAGTTGCCTATTTTAATTCTTCTAGCCTGGATAACCAAAACCCCAGTGATAGCACTTTCAATAGTTTCATGATATTTAATTTCTTACTGTGTGGGGGGAGGGAGGGAAAGATTTGGTAGGACCAAAGGGATAAAGAGAATTGTGATGGCTATACACTGTGAAAACAAGCAAAATGATTCATAATTAACCTCAGCAAGAAATTATTTTAAACTGAGTAAAAATTTTAGAAATATAATATTACAGATATATTGAATTAATTAAATGGTGGTCATTTCTAACAAATTTGCTTTACTTGTGTCAGTACAGCACTGTGTGTTACTACTAGTTGTCTTTTTGCCACTGTCAAATGATTGTTACATGCAGAAATAGTTATGTGCCAAGTAAATCTGACAACGCTTTGCAGAAAGGCAGAAATCTGTCTTTTTGTGCTTGATTGATTTGTCAGTGTTGCCAGAAAACCTAGTTTTGATCAGATATGAATCATGTTATCTTTAAGAATAATAGAAATTTTCAGTCTTCCTTTGTAAAAGCTTTGAGTTTGAGAATCATTAATTCAAAAAATGGCAGTTATAATTCTATTTGATTTTTTGTGTGTAAATAGCTATTTATGTGTACTCCTGACTGTTAATGAAGCATGGGTTTTAGTGTTGTTTAAAAATTACTATTCCTTTAATCAAAATATTCTAATTTGAGTGAGTCTATGTAAACTAAAATACAAGTAATTTAATTTGTTCTTTATTTTTAATGCGGTTTATGCACAATTTTTTATTTTAACATATTTGTAGCTGTTTAATGTGACACATTTCTTCCAGATAGTTACTTCTGAAACTTGTTAACACTGATGCTGAAAGGAGAGAGAAATAATAGTACACGACATACCAAATATTATATTGACATGTTGATGTGGAGTAGAGTAAATAAAAAAAATTGTCTCATTGTCCAGTTGCATTAAACTACTGGAAAATTAAAACACAGTTTATCAGTTTCCATCTCCCTCTCAAGTCCAATGTATTTTATGCACATTTTGTGGCAAGGATTTTGTCTAAAATATTTACTTTGTAAAACTTGCGTTTTCTTTTTTTTTCAGAGCACATTCAAATTTAAATCTGAGAGTGACATTCATCTTGCTGAGCACCATAAACAAGTGCTATATGATGGGAAACTTGCAAGTAGCATTGCTTTTACTTATAATGCGAAGGCTACTGATGCTCAGCTATGCCTTGAATCCTCACCAAAGGAAAATCCTTCAATTTTTGTACACTCCCCCCATGCTCTTATGCTTCAGGTTTGTGCTACTAAATTGATATCCTGTGATTACTGTTAGCTCAACATCATTTGTATAATAGTAAGATTTGTGTGGTAGTGTACAAAAAGATTGTTATTTTGTATTATTTACATATCACTTGAACTGTTCTTTCTTAGTTCACTTTCTAGAGAAAAAAAATTATTATTTTTTCATTAAGAAGTATATACCTCAGACCATAAGGCACAGTTTGCCACGATACTGAGGTTCTGTTTAATGTTTGGCTTTGAGTATAGTGATTATAATTCGACCATAAGTAATGAAAATAAGTTCAACAAGTTTGATTTAGTTTGCACTCAAGTCAGTGTTAAAGTGTTCCCAGGTTATGTTTGTAACTGTCCTTTAAAACTGAGATTAACTGAGGTTTTTCCTTTTATTTATTTATTTTATTGATTTAGGATGTGAAAGCTATCGTAACCCACTCCATTCACAGCGCAATTCATTCCATTGGAGGGATTCAAGTTCTTTTTCCTCTCTTTGCCCAGTTAGACAATCGACAACTGCACGACAGTCAGGTGGAAACGACAGTTTGGTAAGCTTCTTTCAAGCGAGATAAAAGCTACATTATGCTAAGAATATTTCCGGTGGTGTTGTGGGAACGTTTAATTTGTTTTCTTTTGTAAATGCCGTGACTTACACTTTACCTTTGTTTCTTTGAAAATAATACTATTTTTTAGAAAGCAGTTTACTGTAGAGAGATGTAAATTGTATTAATCTGATGAGGTTCCAGATGGAACTGGCATAAAATTGCTTGGATTAAATAATGAATTCAAATCACTCTGGAGTCTTTAAGGATAGTTTTGTGACAATTTTTGGAACTTCTGAAAGAAACCGATGTGTTTTTACTTTACAGCGCAATGTTGTTTACTTTCTCAAGGTCTGTGTCATTTAATAACATTCAGAATTAAGGAAAGCTATCACCTTCCATATTAATACCTGGTCAGAAAGTCATAGAGCTATGATCAGTTATTTTGTGTCCATATTACAATTAGAACAGTGACTGGGGACACACCAAGAGAGTTTTAAACGGGGACGCATGAAGTCTCTGCTCTGATAGTGTGGAAGTAACCCCGAGGTTGAAAAGCCTGCACAGAAGTTAGATGAATGCTTCCATGTGTCGCCTGCAAAGGACTGCTTAGGAATCTGTCGGTCCCCGCGCTGCCTTCTTCAAAGGTAGCTCAGCTGGAGTTATTTTTTGCAAAGAAGATCTCTTGCCACCTGCTTGTCAGGGCAGGCTCCTGTTCCAGTGGCAACAGAAGGTATCTAAACCTGTCAGAAAAAAAAAGTGTGTGACCTAAACCTTTGGGGGGTAACAAAACTGAAAAAGTAATGCTGAAGAACTGGTACGGTGTTTCCCTGTAGGATGGTATCTAACCAAAACCTGCTAAAAACAGTGTTTAGGGGCAGCTGACTCTTGTATTTGAATCCATTTGTACAATAGGTGCATAAGTCGGAGTACATGGCTTATTTTCCTGCTTAGAATACTCTGCTATTAATTATTCTGGATATTTTCTGGTGCATTAGCTAGTTCAGTAATAAATTAGTTAACTGAAAAATAATTAAATAATACTAAAATTGCTGACAATTTTGAAAAAATGAACTGAAAGTGATACATTAGTATAATTTCTCATGAAACATCACTTGTCTCAATCTAATTTAAGAAATTAATCAATTTGTTGAAGTTTTGTCAGTCATCTGTTTTCCCCTTTGGTAACTCAAATATACGTAGCTAAGATGGCTGATGGTTTTTATTTGTTTCTGTAGTGTGAAAATTTCAAATATTTGATGAGAATATTTTGGTACAATGTGAGAATACCACAGTCTTAAAAATAAGGAATTCTACTTCCAAGCAGTATAGTGGTGCAAATTATGTAATTCAGTGTTAAAGACAGAAAAGCTGGCTGTGGATTGGCTCATGTGGGATATTTACTTTTTTGTAGTTTGTTTTCCAGTATGTACTTTGCATTGAGGTATTGTGAAGTAAGGGGAATAGAAAAAAAATAACACTTGGCTTGAAAAAATTTGGAAAAAAAAAATCCCTGTATGTTTTTATTTACTGGCACAGCAGTAGGCAAAAATGCTTTATTTCAATTTAAGGAGGGTTATGTGTGTATGTGCCCATACATATGAATAAAATGTATGTTAAATTCATTGATGAGCTGAGTCTGTAATAAATGATAAAGCAGTAACTAGGTCTGTTTAAAAATTGAGAGCTAATATAATGTAGGTTTTATAAGTCAAGATAAAGACTAATTCTTTCCAAGTGTGTGGTCTTTCCAGTGAGTGAGAACATTCATAAAATTCAATTTAAAATGTACAGAACATTTCTGGAGTTAGTTGAATTGTAAGTAGGAAAAAAAGTTGTTCTTGAATAAATCAATGCATTTCTTCTATAATTAGATTATATTCTGAAAAGAGATCTGTAATTCATTATGCTATATGATTGTACAAATGCATAATACAACAACATGTGATCCAAACTCAAGAACACACTCAAAATAATTTTAAGCAAATCATTGCTTGATGAGATGTAACTTAAATATTGAATTACTGTGTTTTTGGTGCATGTGCATTGTTTTCTTATATTTAATTTAATAGGATGTAGATATTGAGAAAAATGATAGTTTAGGTAAAGGAGGAAGTAGGAAAATAAAGGAATAAAAGATTTCTGGGGGCAAAGAAAGGAGATGATGGTGAAAGCGGGATAAATATGAAAAATAGTGCTACATTTAAGATTCATTTGTGGAGTGAAATAAGGGAAGAAGTATACTTACTGGGTCCTTTCCTTCTTTCCCCTTGTTTTTTAGACTATTATGTCTATATTTGTTCCCTTCCAAAATCTGGTACTTGTTTATACCCTTCTTACCTGTGAATCTACAACAGCAACAGAGGGCTGCACCACTTCTTTCTGAAAAATAGTTGACATTCAGCCATTACAATCTATGTAATTTTATAAGCAGATAATCTTTATGCCGCTTTGCCAAAAAAATAAGGTCCAGATGATGCTTGATAACAGTAGACCGTTATGTTTGTAAAGGCTTACTATGGCTATAGAATTTATTTCTTTCTGGCGGCCAACTGGGTGGACTCAGAAGTTGCCCCTTGACCAGCTGTGCTGCCTAGTTGGCTTAATGTGTTCCTGGGAGGTGGGAAGTATAAATAGCTTGATACCCCACTGTAAGTGTCCTAGGTTTCCCGACTATTTTTCTGAATCCTCCTCACCTCCTTCTCTCCTGCACATACCAAAATCTGTTTAATAAGGTCAAGGTTCTCAATTATTTGTTTAATTATTTTTTTTTTAACAACAGAAGGTGTTTGTTAACAGGACTACGAGAATCGTCTTGAGCCACTTGCAATTTAAACTTTTCTAAATTAATAGATTCACTATAAATAAAAATTTAAATTATAAAGCAGGGTGATATGAATATGGCAACTTTGTGGTTTAATGGTATTCTTTTTAAATGTTCTTTATTCCTGTAATGTGTAGATGTATATCTACACCTTCCATGAGACCAAGTGTTGAAATAACCTACAGTTCTGCTTTTGGAGCACTTACGCTCTCATACACTGAAGTGAAAAGAATGGAAACTGAGTTCATATCTTAAGTATGTTTTCTTAGATTAAGTGGTGCACCTGCTATTCAGGAGAGTGGTCCTTCAACTTGAATGCCAAGACCGTTATTTTTCATCCTGCTTCTCAATAGTCTGGTTAGAATAGAAAATTTTGCAGTTTAGGTCAACAAGGTGTTTATGTAATAAAAAGAAATACAGAGGGCTTTATCTGTTATGATACTGTTGTTATTACCTTTGATTATACTATATGGGTAATGTGATAGGAAGGATTTGCTTTGTTGACTTGTGGTCTCGTGTATGGTTTTGAATTCACTTGAGTCTGCTGAGTGCTAAAATACAGATTGATTCTGACAAGGTATTGGGTGCGCAGTCTTTGGCACTGGCCTAATTCCATCACAGAATAAATAGAATCATAGAATCATCTAGGTTGGAAGGGACCTTTAAGATCATCGAGTCCATCCATCAACCTGACACTGCCAAACCACCACTAAACCATGTCCCTCAGCATCACGTCTACCTGCCTTTTAAATACCTCCAGGCATGCTGATTCAACCACTTCCCTGAGCAGCCTGTTCCAATGTTTGATAACCCTTTCTGTGAAGAAATTTTTCCTGATTTCCAATCTAAACCTCCCCTGGCGCAACTTGAGGCCGTCTCCTCTTGTCCTATCACTTGTTACTTGGGAGCAGATACCAACCCCCACCTCGCTACAGCCTCCTTTCAGGTAGTTGTAGAGAGTGATAAGGTCCCCCCTGAGCCTCCTTTTCTCCAGGCTAAACAACCCCACTTCCCTCATCCGCTCCTCAAAAGACTTGTGCTCTACACTCCTCACCAACTTTGTTGCCCTTCTCTGAACTCGCTCCAAGTGTTAATTCATATGAGATTGTTGCTTTGGGCTGTACCATATTGGGAAAATATTTAACAGTAGAAGAAGCTGTAGTTGTTTGCTTAAATAGATGAAGTAATTCCAAAAATTCTTTTGTATACTTACTCTAGAAGTTAATAACTGGATTTGCTAGACCGCATACACTATGCAATAAAAATTAAAAATACTTTTACTTTTTATCACACTAAATAAATGCAATGCCTAGGCACACATTAACTTTCCTAAAGGTGATATGTACGCCCTCCTAAAATTTGTAGCAAAGTAAATGTAGGCATCTTTTCAGTCAGTTTTATTACTGACGTTATTTTCACGCTTGAATGTAGGTAGCCCTCTTACAGAGTATATTGCCCATCTATTGTGAGTTAGTCAGTGAAATGGAAACATTGGTGAGGGGAGAAACAATATTTCAACTCCTGTTCTTCATCTTTTCATGTAAATGTTTTGTGTGTTTTGCTTTGATCAGCTGGTATCTTGTGCTCATTTTTTTTTTGGTATTTTTTATATTCAGATGATGACTTTTTGGGTTCCTGTCGATAACTAGTAGTGTTGCCGCATCTGCTTTTTGATAGATGAATAGTTTGATAGGAAATAGGCAGTCTTCCCATCGGTTTCCACAGATAGGAAATAGCGCAGCTTGATAGAAAATTTGATTTGATGTCTTCCTTTTTTTGTTGGCTTAATATGAAAAATCTGTAAGACTCCAATCATTCTTAATAATGTCATTAGTTTAATTGAATTTATCTGTAAGATCGTGGTAGCAAGTAAGATCCAAGTAGTATCCTACCTAACCTGTCCTCTCCTACTGTCTTTCAATAATTTTCTCATTTGTCACAGCTGGCCCAGGTATTTAAACGTGAGAGTGGGTATGAAAGCCATCTTTTCCAAGGTCGTTGCTTTTACCTTTGTGCCTCTGATGGTGAGCCAAGGTCCCAGTCCATTGCTGCCTCCAGTTTACAATTCAGAGTTTGCAGAGTTGGGTGCTGATAACCCTCTTACCATGCGTTTCGGGGGGAAGGCGGATGAGTATCGCACCTGAAATTTCACATCTCTGGTATAACCTAGGTCTGCTCGGATGAAATCAGTTGTACTGGAATCTTCCCAAACTGTGGCAACAGGAATGTGACTTGCCAAATCAGACTGCCTGGACGATAGTTTATAATGAAAGTACAGTCACTGTATCATGTGGTAGAAATCCTTTGTCAACTCCCAAACTGCGGTACCTCCTCCAGAAGATCCAAGAACTGTTAAGGGTGGCTAACTTGTGACTGGAGTCTGTATCCCAAAATGTTTTGCGCGCATGCAGAGGTGTGTAATGACTTGACTCTCTAGTTTTCCCACATGACATCTATTCATCTGACTCGTGTTTAGTGGCATCAGTTTGGATGAAACACGCTTAGTAGTCTTCTCTTGTTGTCCTCATCATATGTTATGAGAAAAAGAAGTGGAAAAGGGAAAAGAAAGAAGTAGTTTCCCCTTTCTCTCCAAGGAGCTTACAGAAAGAAAAAAGGAAGTTAAACTGGAAGCTAGGGAAGCACTTTAGAGAGCTGCCATAGCTGTAGCTCATGGGAACTTCCTCTCCATCCTCAGTATCTGTCCAGGTCTCTTCTGCTCTGAGTTTATCTGACCTCCAGCCTGGTTAGGGGAACCCTTCTTGGCTTTGCAGCACACAGGCTTTAGTGGCCATGACTGCATAAATATGAATGAATTAATATGAACAATTACTAACGTGGCAGCAGAGCAATTGACTGAGTTAAAACATGCACAAGTGTTTGATTTCATGCTTTAGCAGTGAGTATACCTTGATGAAAATCCCTTTTTGTATTCCCACCCAGTATTATAAGTGCAATCAAAACAGTTTCTGAAATCCGTACTTAACCTGTGTGCTTTGATTTTCTTCCTGAAGGAATGAAGTAAGGAAGTGGAAGTCATCTCGCATCTCATCAAAATATATTGCTAATATATTGCTAATGCATCTCCCTGAGGATTTCTAAGTCCATACTATGAAACTTTTAGTAAATATTCTGATGAAGTAACAAATTACATAATGAATCAGCCAAACTCATTCAAAACTGTTGGCTAACAGTGATATTTATTGGGCAGCCAGCAGATGAAGAGTAATAATAATAATAACAACAACAACAATTATAATTATTATTATTAATTTTTATTATTATTATAATCACCATCATCAATACAGCCAGTATTGCATTTTGAATTGAAGTTAAAGGGCAATTACCTTAGGGTTTTTTTTTTGTTTAAAAACAAAACATTAATTGTTGGTGTGTGATTTTCCTTAATACCACTTTATCTGTTTATGCTAAGATTAGTTTTCAAAAGTTAGCATATTAACAGCCTGTGATGGAATTAATCATACGATCCTTTTGTCCTATTTTGGAGAAGCTGGAAATACAAATGAAATTAGTTTATAAAGGATCCTTCCCAAAGATAATCAGACTGAACAAATACCTGCATCATTCTCTTTTCCATACCCTCTTCAAGTTAAATCATCTGTCATTAATCAACATACTTAGATTTTTATAGTTACATGCCTACTTTAATTAAAGATGCCTTTTGTAAAGCACAATCCAGATAGCTTAGTAATACACAATCCAAGATAATACAAAGTAATTAAGGTAAATTTTTCGGAGAAAAATATCATGGGAAAGAGTAGACTAAAGAAATTGATCTATGTAGTGATTTAAAAAAAAAAACAAACCTTAAAAAAAACCCCACAAGACAAAATTTCACTTTTATCTTAGTGGTGCAAATTTCTGACTTCTAGGGTTTTCTTTTTTCCTCCAAAGCCTTTGTCATGTGAGTTTATTTGAATATATGACTGATGTTCCTAATAGGATGCTTCATTTGTAGGTGAAGTCATAGAAACTCATTTCATAGGAAAAGTTTACCTAAATTGTTCTGTGTTTTAATTCCACAAAACAGTAATAATTGTTCGCTTAGTGGGAACCTACCAGTCAACTTAGAATTTGAAAAATGCGGCTCTTTTTTGTTCAATGATTGTCACAACATAAAGACTTTGTAACCCTGTGATTTCCAGTGTGACCTTCTTTTATGTGTAATATGAAAAGGTTCTTTAAAATTCCTGTAGATAATAATGGGCAGTGAAAATTAAATATTTATGTGTTTAATTATTCTTATTTTTAATGAAGAAGAAAGTTTCATATTTTGGAATTTTGAAGACTTATCTACAGAAGCTGTTGGTTTTGTGAATATTTGTAGTATATTTTTTATATAAGGAGTAACATTGCATGGCTGTTGACTGAAGATTGTGATGTTGAAAAGTAATGTTGAAACATAATAATGAACTATAGAAACAATATTTATTTATATTATATCTATATATCTGGATGAATGAAATAAGCTAGGTGGTATTTGTAACTTCACACTGCACATCATAAGAACTACTGTCTGAATGATAAAGGTTGGGACTTTACAAATATAATAAATATGTATAGACATGAAAGCATCCTTACGAACATCTTCCAGTCAGGCAGTGTATGCTGTGAACACCAGTTCTGTGCTCCTGTTTTATTTATTAAAAAAAAAAAAGATTTTTAAAGTATTCTCAAGGGACATGTATGTTTGAGGGGAAAATCAGGCAAGGCTGTAACAGTGTAATTAAACTTCAGGTTTTTATGTAACAGTATTCCAGAGACTTACTGTCTCTACAATATGCTTATTATAGCATAAGCAGTATCATAACCATTAGAAACACAGCATCTTCACGTTTTGGTCTGCAGCCTTTTTTTTTTTTTCTACTTCTTAATAATGGAAAACTGCTGGAAAAAATTTGTTCTGAAATTAACTATATTTTCAGTAGAAATCATAATTCTGTCTAATTTAGTGTTGGTTGACATATGTACTTTCATTGTGTGTGTGTATCTTAGCTGCACTGCAGACAAACTGATCTGTTCTAGACAGGGCATGGTATAGAGGAGATGTAGGAATGGGCTGAAGTATCCTTTATATTTGCCTTTGTATCTAGGGGAGTTGGCAATAGGCAAGAATGGAGAGAAATTTTGTATGACAGTGCACAGAATTTTGCGAGTTTAATGTGAGCCCTTCAACAATCCGATGCATTTTAGTTACTGGTAAGTTTGTTAAATTCTGTTTGAAAAATTGTTCATCTTAGAAGACAGTCTTCTAATCAATATTATTTCCCCTGTATCAACAGCAGCCTTTTTAAGAGCATAATTTTGGCAACCTGGTTCTGCTGGTGAAAATTTTTATATTTAAAATCTTCAGGTTGAATATATTTTCAGGTGCCAAGATGACTACATTAAGTGACTGTCCTTAGAAATATGTTAAAAGCTCTGGATACAATGCTCTAATTTAGGCAGTCAGTTCTCTAGAAGACTAAATTTTTAGAATGCAAAATTGAGGAGAAAAGATCCATTATGTCAGTATGGATTTATATAGATATACACACAGACACTTAAATGCTTGAGGTCAGTCTGAACATGTAGGGAAAGAGAAGTTTGGGAAAGCTTATCTAAGAATTGTTAACTGTTGGGTCTTTTTAGGCAGATTGAGTGCTCTCTAGCATATAGTACATGACAGATAACACGTAAAAACAGTGGGTTTTGCAACAGCTGTTGTTTAGTGCAGTTTCATTCCCCTCCTCCTCTAAAATAGACATTTCACCTGAAACTCGTGTGAGCAAGATTTCTGGAAAAAAAGAAATCAGACTAAGATGCGTTCTGTTTTCTGCCCGTCTCTTGATCGTTATCTTCAGGTAGTAATAACTTCAGTACTGTCCACGCGGTGAGATTTTAAAAACGCTTTCGTTTTGATTTTAGGGTTGCTCTATCAGTTAAAATATTACAGAACTTTTAATTACTTAATTTCCTGCATAATGATGTGGACAAACCGCTAGTTTCATTTAATTATGGTGCTGATTTTCATCAGTGCTGTGGTCCTGTACAGTATTCACCTCAAACTTGATCGTGCCTCTATGTGAGCACCAGGTGGTTCTTCTTAACTGCTGCTATTTCTGGTACTTGGAATTTTTTATGTGCTTGAAGGTGTAAAGTGTAATGATGCATTCACTTGTGCTGTCCCAAGATTTGAATTACTATATACTACAGTCAACTCTATTATTTATGGTGGTAATCTTGGATAATGCAGAAGGATTAGAAGCTAGAGTTACTGCTTGCGGACCTGAGCTGACTCTGCAGAGCTGGCTTGTGGTGTCTTTATATGTCTGGTTCGATAGATGTTAAAAGCCGTTCCGGACTTAGGAAAAGGCATAGCTCATTCACAAAAGTGTTGGCTGAATTAATACGTTTTCCTGGAACTAGAAACATTGGCATCGCTTTGCGCTGACAGCTAAGGTAGCTCTTTGCAGAGCTAATGTGGGCAGGCAGGATTAATTGGGTCAGCCGTACCCCACATGAAGATAGTTAATATCTAAAAAGTGATATTTGGGCTCTATTTGTGTCTGAATTAATAAACTTTGTTGATTCAGCCTTTCTTGCATAGAACCGGCTTGTGTGTTTCTCTGTCTGTGGCATGGTTAAATATTAACTGGCTACTGATTATTTCTGAGTTGACTGGTGTGATTTATCTGTACTGAAAAAGAAGAAAAGAGACAAAAATCTTTATTGTTAGGGTGTCAGCGTGTCTTGTAGCTTGTATTCAGAGTCCTATCAGAATTTCTAACAATTGCGTAGAGATTACATTAATATGAGATAAGAATAACTCCAGCCCATGAGTTTACATCTAAGTTCATAGAATGGACAAATAAACTGCAACACAAAGAAAAAGGCTTTTGATAAATCACTTATAAAAGTGGAATTAGAACCTTTTAAACCTAAGTCTGGTGCCACGTTCATGGTACAACAATCTTCTAAATCTTTTTAGTAGCATTTATTACTGTAATTTAGGTGCTAATCCTGCAAAGATGTATGCTGTTTCTTAACTTTATGCATAATGGGTTGTCCTCCTAAGTGATAAGGTTACTCATAAAGGATGATAGTAAGCACCATCTATATGGAATTTTTGTTGACCTATTCAATTTTTTTTTTTAAAGTTTCTAAATATAAATCTTCAGCCCTTTACGTGAGCTTCTTATGGATTGTCATGTAGTAAAAATGATGAGTATCTTATTTTAGATGACAAATACAATAGAAACTTTCAGTCAGGGTAAGAAAAAATTGATGCATATAACCTGCTTTGAAATTGATGTGACAGCTTGACAGGCTGTTTTAATAAAAGCTTTGGAGTGCTGTAAATGGATATTATCTGTGTTCTTTTACTGCTGACACTCTGTGGAGCATTCTGTATGTGATTTTAGACTGATTATTGTGACCGTTCAACAATGAAGCAAGACAAGGCACTATTTCATGTTCACAGCATGTACTTTGCCTACACTGTGTACTTTTTGCATGGCAGCCTTGCTCACCAAATAGAATAAATCTTGTTTTCCTCAGCAAATTCATTATTTTTTGGTGCTGGCATGGATTAACCATGCTGGCATGGTAATGGCCATGGATAATGGCACTGTTAATCTCAACATTTTTTTCAAAGTCAAAGATTGTATTTGGAGAGCAAGAAAACTTTAGCTGACTACATACTGTAAGTTGAAATTTATAAAATGCAGGTAGAACATTTCCTTTAATTCACTTTTTCATAACTGCAGAAGCCACAGTTTTCACCCTTGCCTGTGCCTACCACCTGTGTGAAAACCTTCATGGTTGAAGATATTTGTCAGTACATCTAGGAATTGTTACACCTATTTTATTTTTAGAAAAGGAATAATGACTTTATGTATGCATTGTATATACAGTACAATGCATTCTGTCGTCTCCCTTTTCGATATATTTGACAAATCATTTTAAATATTTCCTTTCTGTCATAAATGTGTGGGTTTTTTCTTCCTCCCTTTCCTCGGGTTTTTTCAGCAACAGATGAGTGTATTTTTGTTTCCCTCTCACCACCAATTGTCAATTGTGAGTCAATTGTGATTTTTCTCCCACCATGCATTCATCTGCCGTATGTTTCCTCGGCTGGTTTTTCTAACACAGTTTCACTGTCTTGCCAAGTCTGTCCCCTGAAGTCTTTCATATCTCTTCTGTTTCTAAACAGTAACCTTTTCTGGCCACTTTTTTCCCCTCCTGTGCTCTCTGAACACCTCACAGATACTGCTGGGATGGGCTGCTGGGTGATTTCCTTGTGGCCTCTGGTAGTCCCTCTGTGCTTTCCTAACTGGATGAAAGTGGTTCTCAGCCTTTATTTTGTCAGGCCTAGATATTATTGTCATGTTCGGTCTAGAGAAAGTACGAAGAAAGCTCTCCACCCTGCTGTTGTTCCACTGTGGTTTGTGGTGGGCATCGTTGCCCGCGTGCATGTTCAGCCATTTTATGCCTCATTTCTGTGGTAGTAGTGATGCTAGGGACTGAAAGTGGGGGATGGTGATATTCCCAGTGGCTGCAAATTTTGCATTTTAGCATAGTCTGGATGGTAAAATGGTTGACATGGCCCTTGCCTGCATCATTCTAGCACTGTCAGCTGGATCCCACTCATCATCTCCTGCCTCTTCCAACGGCAAAACCTTTGGCTAGACCTGCAAGTTGCAGGACTGGATATTTAAAACTTGGGATAGTCCTGGTCAAATCGGGAGAGCTGACAAAATGATTTTGCACTTCTCGTTGAATACGAACTCCCACTCCTACTGCGGTGATATGTGAACGATCGTTAGAGACTTTTGTCAGAAAAAGTAAGATTTGTATTCTTTCAACGAATTGTTTACCACTTTAGGCCTGTCTCTTTTCACTTAATAGCTGGTGAATATTGAGAATGTAACAGATTGATTTTTCTACATTTGTAATCTGAAAAAAATGCTTGTTTTTTACATGCAGTGCTACCCTATTGGCTTTCTTGGTTGAGCTTCTTAAGAGTTCAGTAGCCATGCAAGAACAAATGCTTGGTGGAAAAGGCTTTCTAGTCATTGGCTACCTCCTTGAAAAGGTATGTTTGGAGGTTTTTTTATCTTTGTTTTTAGTATTTCTACTGTCATTGTGGTATTTTCAATCGTTTAGTTCAAAAGGACGGGTGGAATAAAATATATATGTGGTAGAATTTTTTTTTTACTTGTAATACTTAAAAGTTGTCTACAGGACTCTCTTAATCTTTGTAATAATCTCTTCTTATATGTCAATATTCAAACAGTCAGTGTTCTGGAGTTGATCCTGTTTGTCTAATTTGCGATTTTACTTTAGATCTGTTTGTGAATCACTTTAATGTATTTTCATTTGTGTTTCTCCACTCTCTGTCCCCCAAACTCTCATTTAGGAAAGTTATCTTGTGCACAGTTTGTACAAGCGTATTGCAGACATGTCATAATTTAGGTGTACGTTAATAAAAATTAAGTTAATCCTCTGTGACTCAGTTCTGAAATTGTTGAAATAGTTGCTCTGTGTGTTTTGAAGAAGACAAACTGTAAAATAACTTCATTTCTGAAAGAAACAGTTGCAAGGGCCATTCCCTTTACTTGCTTGTTTTCAGACATGATAAGCAGTTATCACAAAATTGAGGTTCAGTACAGATGCCTGTCTGAGAAACATTACCAGCCTCCTGGCCCAAAGCCCTCACGTTACTACGATTTAATGGAATCATAGAATCGTTATGTCTGGAAAAGACCTTTAAGATCATCAAGTCCAACCGTTATCTAACTCTACCGGGCCCACTTCTAAACCATGTCCCTGAGCACCATATCTAGATGGCTTTTAAATACATCCAAGGATGGCGATTCAACCGCTTCCCTGGGCAGCCTGTTCCAGTCTGTGATAACCCTTTCTGTGTAGATGTTTTTCCTAATGTCTAACCTAAACCTCACCTGTGGCAACTTGAGGCCATTCCCTCTTGTCCTATCGGTTGTAACTTGAGAGAAGAGACCAATGCCCACCTCTCTACAGCCTCCTTTAAGGTAGCTGTAGAGAGCGATGAGGTCTCCCCTCAGCCTCCTTTTCTTCAGACTAAACAACCCTAAGTCCCTCAGCCATTCCTCATAAGACTTATTCTCAAGACCCCTCACCAGCTTCATTGCCCTTCTCTGGACCTTCTCCAGCACCTCAATGTCCTTCCTGTACTACGGTGCCCAAAATTGAACACAGTACTCCAGGTGCGACCTCACCAGTGCCGAGTACGGTGGGACAATCACTTCTCTAGCCCTGCTGGCTACACTATTCCTGATGCAGTGATTTCAATAATGTGAAAACAAACTACTGTACTAAGATAGTAATACTCTTATGGTTGAATCTCATGGCTCTGACATTCAGTAGCAGCATGTCTGCTACTGTATTTTTTGTTGACATGGGCTCAGTATAGCAATCAATTGAGAAGAAGTTATGACCAGAGCTTTGTGTTGTCTGATGGTGAAATAGAATAACGATAATCTCACTTTTAAAAATGTATTGAATTTTGAAGAAGAATGATAAATAATTTCTCTCATTCTTCTCCCTATGCTATTTTCAGCAGGGAAATACATTCTTATAGTGGAAAGACTTTACCTTCACTGAAGTAATACCTAAAAGCAGATTATTTTCTAAGCTCCTATGTCTTCTGGACTAAGCTATTGTGATTCAGAATGTTGAAGAACTAGTCTAAGGTGGTTTTATTTTCCAGTGGTAGGTTTTCTTGTGACATAACCAGAATGAATTTACAAAGCTGTTAGTTCCAGTTCTGTAAGTCATATACAGTCAGGCTAGTGAGTCCTCATGGAGTCCCTTTCTCTTGAACAGAGCACTATGGTTTACACACATTGAATGCATCGATTTAGACTGTTGTACATGAATTTTTTTTAAAAAAAGTTTGCATACTATTCTAATTAACATCTGCTACCATCATTAAACTCAGGGTATGTGAATATTTAAAGGATTTTGATTGATTTCTGTCACAACATATTTTTTACAGCATATGCCATTTTCTGGGCGTTTCTGTGCTATATTCTCCTTAGCTGTAGTTTTTCAAAATTATGTATTTTATTTTTTCAGTATATGCTTGTATTCAGTTGGCACACGCGACAGGAAAAAATCCTTTTGTTTCCTAGCCAGGCTCAATTTTATTATTTGTAAATTATCTGTTGTTCATTTGCATGTGATCAAATACTTCAGAGAGGACAGAAAGCTTTTTTTTTCTGGCTTGAACTTCAAAATAACATTTTTGTTCATATTAGTTGCAGACTAGTTATTGTGAATTATGGTGTACAAGCCAAAGGAAACTCAGCATCTAGGCTGAACTTGTATTACTGACAAATCGTCTTCACTTCTAAAAATAAAAAATCTGCGTGTTCCCAGAATTTACTTACAGTTCCTTTTGTTAACTTAGTATGTGAAGAAGTTAGTGAAAGTCCATATGCCATGTTACTGCAGAGGAGCAGCTCTCAACAGTGACTTTATAGCATATGCTATGAAACTGCAGGACTTTCTTGAAATTTGAGGAAACCATGAACTCAAATCCTTCAAATACCTGTTTATGTTTAAGAAACAAAAGCAAGTCTACCCATAATGCATGTTTACATACTGAGAAACTCGATTTCAGGAAGACACGTAATTAAATGAAGAAGAGTTAAGGACTTCAGGCAAAGTTCTCAAGGCACTGTGCTCTAAAATGTAAAATCCTGACTGGATTATAATAAAACAAAACAAAAGCAAGGCCACACACACACAAAAAAAAAAACCTAACAAAAAAAAAAAGGATTTAACCTCAGTTATTGATGAATATTTTTATTCTGTTAAATGTAGCCATTAGAAAGACCATGGATATTATTAGAAAGTGTAAGTTGCTGATATTTTTTCTTAACTTTCCTTTCATATTCAATGACATAAAAACATATGAGGTTGAATGAATTTAGTAAAGGTGAGCCTGGTGTAATATCACTTCATATTTCTGCTGTAAGTATAGTAAGGAAGCAAGTTTTTCTTTATATTTGTTCTTTCTGATTATTTTTCCCTAGTCATCTAGGGTTCATATAACCAGAGCAGTTCTGGAACAATTTTTGTCATTTGCGAAATATTTGGATGGATTGTCTCATGGAGCACCTCTACTGAAGCAATTATGTGATCACATCCTTTTTAATCCTGCTATCTGGATACACACCCCTGCAAAGGTAATTGTACACTTGAAATACGTTACGACTCACCTACAAGTATTCTTTTATACCATGGTGCTTAGGTTTTTATTTTTTTTTATTTTAAAACATGGTAATAACAAAGATTTTTTAGATCATGAAGTCTATACCCTGCTTAACTGTATTCTCTAACGTCTTTGGAAAAAGTTTGTAAAAGGAGTTACATTTTTCTAAGATTCTGGCTAATCCATAGCCTAAGATTCTGGATAATTCTATCAAAAGACTGTTTCGAGAAACCCAGTCCCGTTTTCACTGGCTGTGTTACATTATTTTCCTAAAGATTAAGCATAAAAGTATGTATTTTAAGTTGTAAGTAAAAGGTAAGATACCTTTTTTTACACATTCACATAAACTTTAATTTGGAATTACGTGTTTTGGCTTGATAAAAACTATAAAAAATTATCATTCATCTCTGGTAATAATGAATTAGTTGTTTTGCTAAATAATCACAATTGAGGAGTGTGGATCAAAGTGAAAAGTGGCATGGTACTGAAGTCTGATAATATATACTTTTATTATAAAAAGCCAAAATAGAAGACAAACCAGTACGCTTATTGTGACATAAATCATAGAAAATTTAGATTGGAAGGGACATGTGGAGGTCATTCCAGATGTCAGTCCAGTCCCAGCCCTAAGTAAAGTTGTTCCATTATTTTTTAGGTTTTTATATCATATCCAAAGTAAATCCTAAAACCCCTAAAAATTAAGCTTATTAATATATAGCTTACATTTATGTGGATATCTATTTCATTCTTCAGGTGCAGCTGTCTTTGTATACCTACTTGTCAGCTGAGTTCATTGGAACTGCTACCATCTATAACACTATACGCAGAGTGGGAACAGTACTGCAGTTAATGCACACACTGAAGTACTACTACTGGGTGGTGAATCCTGCTGATAGCAGTGGCATTACTCCTAAAGGATTAGGTAAGTACAATACATAAGAAAGAAAATATAAGAATTTCCCGTGTAGGAAGATTTATGATGTAAATGTGTGAAAGCTCCTTGGATCTGTAGACAAAGGAGGTCATGGCAATAATCGGTACCTGTGGTCAACGGCAGAGGGAATATGCGAGTAATTTTGGTGTATCATACACCTCCGGTGACAGTTCCTTACGTTTATACGTATTCCCAGAAGAGTCCAACTCTGGTCTTCAATTGCATAGCATATACTTATGTGGGCATACTTTAGGAAACATGCTAAAATCACTGTATTTTCATCTTCTGTAACAGAGAGGAAATGTTAAGTGTATTTCATATGCCAGAGAAGGCTTTGTGGGGTTTGAATGATTGGTAGTGCTAAGTGACATTGAAAACAAAGTGGAAACTTACAGTTCTCACTGCTGAGATCTCTGAAGCTGTATTTTCCAGTTTATTAATTTTTTTTTTCCTCTACCCTTATAAAATAGAGATTGATTTAACTTTGCTTACAGTCATGTGCTTAGCTTAGCTCAGGAAGCACTGAATGACAGCGACAATAAAATACAGTAGTAATACATATGGGCTAAACACCGCATGTAACAGATGTGTATTAACCAGAGCATCAAATCATTCTAATCCTATACACTCCAGCTGTAATGTCATTACATTTAGCTGACTACTTGTGTAAAGCAGGGAGGATTTGGCTGAAAGTCTCTTAAAAATTAATTGATATAGGAGAACTTATTAATTATCTTTATTCTGTAACTATTACTGTCATGCTGAGAAATTGAATAATAGGGGCGTGTTTTAGTGCTGTCACATATCCAAATATTTAAGAATGTGACATATGGAAGTTATTGGATAATTCTTCATTTGTTAGTGAGCTGTATGCATAGGGGTTTTCTTCAATAATTTTTTTTTTAATAATTAAAAATGGAAGGGACAATGCTTATCCTAGATTAGGTATCCTAACAGGCAGTGAAGTTGTAACTTGTTGAGGCTCACAGAAAGAGCTGCTGTTGGGGTTGGGACCTCATTTATAGGTCTCTCATGGTATAATATTAGACAAATTATATTTTTCATAAAATTATTAAAATTTGCTTTAAAAAATACCTAACAAAAACACCCTGTGTTCTCTGTTCATTTGAATGAAAAGTTTGTAATACTGATTATGAAAGTTAACTGTGGTGGTTACTTAATTCACGTGGAATTTTTGTTGGTGATAAAATACATTTTCCATTTACACTGATTCTGGATTCTCTTTGCCAAAATTGAATTAAGTTCATTTTTGGTACCTACAAGGAATGTGTCTCCATCTGAGTGAGTTCAATGTCTGCTGATTATAGACAGTGGAACGCAGGAGTTAGTTGTCTGAATATGGGTTTCTACCATCGTTTTAGTCTCTGTGGGGCATCCCACCTGCCTTTCAGAAGGATGCAGGTGTCCTGTGCATCCTGTGTCAAATATGCTTGTTCTGTGTAGATATTTTGGATACCTTGTGGCATGTCAAATCACACTGATAAGATGTCGCAGATGGAGTGATGTGCTTCACTCACAGAGAGAAGCAGCAATACATTTATTGATATAAAACAGGGATTTAACAAAGTTTGATGGTAAATGCAACAGTGTTTTAACAAAATTCAAGACAGCAAGGCACACTTGGTTATTTACTGCATACAGGACAGGGTCAGACAGAACTGTCAGGGAGACCCTCCCGTTGAGTCATGAGATTTCAGAGAGGACCTCCTTGCTTTCTAAACTCCTTCTCAGAGGGGAGTCTAGGTGTGGCTTGATCCAATCCTATTCCCAGACTTGGTCAATGGTGTATGTCTAAAGGATTATATATGCACATTCAATCCTTTATACCACTTAGCTAAGATTTCAAACTTTAGCATGCTGTTAGTCACTTACTGAGGATCCGTCATGGCAAGGAATCTGAACCTCGAGGAGTAACCTTGAGCGACGTTCCTACTCAGGGGGAGATCCTGGCATGTAGCCCACTGCCGTTCAGGAGAACTCAAAGGGCTCTTGGGCTGTTCAGTATTTATGGAGGTAAGATGATTGACCTATACTCATATTTGCATATTGACCACAGTACCAGCATTGCTCAAGTTAGCCCCTTGGCTATTGTGTTGTAATCTGTCTCCCCAAAACCACGTTGAGCTCAGATGCCGCCATCTCGACTGCCCATTATGCACCCATTATGACCACCACAGGTGGTTATTGCTTGGGTAGGGTTACAGGAGATAAAGATCAGGTTGGCAACTGGGGGGAAACACACCATAAGTATGTTTAGGAGGGTAAGTCCTACCTCTAGTCAACAGAGCCTTGGGAACTCTTTAGTTTGAAAGGTAGTTGCTTTATGGACTCCATTGACTATATTGATTAGATCTCTATTGACTTCTGTGGCAAGTTAGAAGCTGGTCTCACCTGTTGGCAACTACACTGTAGGTGTTTGAAATTAGGGTGAGGTGAATCCTACTCTGGGACTGACTTTATCCAGCTTCATGCTTTCAGAGCTCTACTCTGTTGAGGGTTACGCTATTGTGCTGCGTAGGTAGTTTTACCATTAGACGAGTTAACCATATGAGAGCTTAGTGAGGAATTAGGATGTTAAAAACTCAGCTGATCAGCTTATAATAGGTACATTTGTGACTCTTGAATGACCAGCTGTTGGGAGGTAAAGTTTCCAGGTGTCAACCATATTTACAACTAGACAGAGACCTGGAAAATTACCCAACTAATTTGAGACTGAAAGTTTGATAACATAGAATCATAGAATCATAGAATGGTTTAGGTTGGAAAGGACCTTGAAGATCATCGAGTTCCAACCCCCCTGCCATAGGCAGGGACACCTCCCACTAAACCAGGTTGCCCAAGGCCACGTCCAGCCTGGCCTTGAACACCTCCAGGGATGGGGCCTCAACAACCTCTCTGGGCAACCTGTTCCAGTGCCTTACCACCCTCAGAGTGAAAAATTTTTCTTCCTAATGTTCAATCTAAACCTGCCCTCTTCCAGTTTGAAGCCATTCCCCCTCGTCCTATCACTACATGCCCTAGTAAAAAGTCCTTCCCCAGCTCTCCTGTAGGCCCCCTTTAGGTACTTGTTATTGCTGTAATTCCTTTTGGGTTTTGGTTTTCTTCAGTTTTTTTTTGTTTGTTTGTTTGTTTGGGTTTTTTTTTAATTAAAGAATTCCTGTATTTCTGTGTCGTGATACTAGTACCTAACAACACTTTGAAAATGTATTGCATATTACAGACTTCCCTCTGGCTGGGCTTGCTCTTTTGTGGAAAGAGTGTGACGTTTCTTTCTGTAGGAGATATGGACTGCTTTTATCTTGCCCAGATCTGCCTCTCTGCAGTTAGCTGTGTTTTTGGAGTATTTGTATGTGTAATTCCAGTTGAATAACTACAAAAAAATATAGAATGTATTCATCAAAATCTGAACAGAAGGCATGGGCTACACAAGGACACAAAATTAGGGATGATAAATGAATCAGTTAACTGTAAATTAGCATACATGTGGCTGTTTTACTTCCCCACCTTTTTCATTCTTAGCGGTTTTGAGGATATAGTACATTCTCTTCTCATTTGTGTCAATTTCAGAAAATACTCTGTTTTTCTCATGAAGGCAATCAGGTAGGTCCCTGAAAGGCAATCAGAGAGCGTAAATTACTGGTTGGTTGGTGTAGCAGTATGACAACAAAAATCACAATTACTAAGGCCTTCATACAGTAGTTGGGAAGGCTTTTGACAAACTGTGAGGCAATGCCCATTTGCAAAATACATATTATTATCCGCTATATCTGCATTGTCTCCTTTTTTTTTCCTTCAGTTAGATTTACAGATAAACTTGTTCCTTATCCTCTTCCTTCCTCCCTGTTGCTGAGACTGCAGAAAGTCACATGTAATTGATATAAGAAAGTATTTTGTATAACTCTCTTTCCTGTCTGTAAAAATGGCTTTCCTTGTGTTGAGTTGAAGAATGTCGGTTTATCAGGGAGGAAGATCAGTGACATAGCAATGGATGTGCAAATCCAGCATAGCTATGGAATTTTCTCCATGCAAATCAGCACTAGGAGCTTTTTTGCTATTATTTCACAGGTAGCTTCTGCTTCTGACTAATACTGCTGTAATAACTGTGGTGATTTGCCAGCAAATGACTGTGAAAATATAGTAATTGCTGAGGTGATGGCTTGCTAGATTTGATTTCATATTACCTTAATTTCATATTATTTTTTTTTATCAAATTCACATTAATTACTTTCAATTGATAAAATTCCTGAAAACTTTTCAAAGTGTTTAAGCACTTGCATATTACATTGCTTTTCTTCACCAGCTGCTTTTTCTTTTAACATTAAGTGCAATCTGCACTTATGTAGGTCTGGCTGATTCAGGCTTATAGTCTTAGACTAATATAATGGCTTCAAACTGGAAGAGGGCAAGTTTAGATTGAACATTAGGAAGAAATTTTTCACTTTGAGTGCGGTAAGGCACTGGAACGGGTTGCCCAGAGAAGTTGTGGATGCCCCATCCCTGGAAGTGGTCGAGGCCAGGTTGGATGGGGCTTTGAGCAACCTGGTTTAGTGGGAGGTGTCCCTGCCTATGTCAGGGGGGTTGGAACTTGATGATCTTCAAGGTCCTTTCCAACCTAAACCATTCTATGATTCTATGATTCTATAAGTAGCTATAGTTAATACACTTAACACTTTTTTCTTTCCACCTCTTTTCAGCAACTCATAACTTCACCAATCCTAATATTTAGGAAAAAAGTTAACTGTTTCAGAAGTTTGGGTTTTGTGTCGATTTTTATTAACCTGTGTGCAGCCACTACTGCCACATGTAGCCGGCAAGTTTATTATTTGTTAAAATGTAGAATAATGTGTAAAAAGAAGTTTGTAAAAGTAAAAATCTTAGACCATAAAAATGCAATTATGTGAATGTTAGAGTTGCTGCATTTTAAGTAGTAGTTGATATTTCAAAATGAAAGAACAGGACCCATTGTCTATGAGCAGTAATTTTACTGTAAGAAATGGAAAAATGTCATAATGAGAGAAAATGGCATATCGTATTCCCTTAGCAGAGGCAACTGAAACTCTAAGCTAACTTGACATCAGACTTTTCAGATCTGAAGAAGACTTTAATGGAAATCTTGCCAATATTTGAAATTTGGCTTTGTGTTATAGTGCCTTCAAATAATTTGCTGTCATACTGGAAACTAAATTTATTCATGCAGACATTTTAGTAGTGTGACGCTTTCTTGTCTTCCAGGCATATCATTTTTTATGAAGAGATACTGAAACACTTTTCAGTATTAGTAGTTTGATTTACTATTACTTGTTAAGACAGTTGATCTGCTTCAAGGTTTCATTGCCTTCCCCTGTCTTATTAAAGCACAAAAGTGGGTTTCTGTACTGACAGTTTAGCATACCGTGTTTAAAGCCAAAGTGGCTCAATATTGAAGCTTCCCATTTGGCTAATGCTGTTTCCTTAAAAAAATGGAAGTTTCCCCCTTGCTGCTTCTGGTATTCAGCTTATAAAATAAGAGGTGTACATGTTTTGAATTCTTTAAAAGCCTCTAATATTTATTTCAAATTTGGAGTTGTATCTTCTCTTTCCTTATGGCTTTCCTGTTTCAAGCTGGTATTTCTTCTTAGATTCAGTGTACTAAATTCGTATTGTTTTGTTTCCTTCTGAACTATAAGAAATACTTGAAAAATGTATACTTATCAGCTTGCTTGGTAATTATTCTTAGTAGATTTTAAATTTTAGATATAGATCTACATAGTGGAGGCAAGCTTTCTGTTTAAAATTATGAGTTTTACTTTGTTTTTCTTGTGTTGTGTTTGTGTGTTTTTCAAATTAAATTACCCGTTATAAATAGGTGGCAGGACAAAAGTGACTTGTGTTTTATTAAGACCATATTAAAAGTAAACTTGTGAAATAATTCTTATGTCAGGAAGAGCAGAAAAAGTCAAACCACTTTCCACAGGAAAGAATCCCTAAACTTTATTTTATTTTATTTTATGCTTGAAATATGGTTATAGCTATTCTCTTGATTTGCCACATGTGTGCTTTTAGCATTTTGTTAAATCATACAGAATAAGATGTGAAGGTGGGAGAAGATCGGAGCGTTGCCTAACAGTTGCAGCATCTAAAGACACAGTGAAGCAGGCAATTGAGTAAAAATTATTTATAATTATATTACTTCTTCCCATAATTATTTTCTTTTGTGAGTTTTTGGAATGAATAAGAGGATAAGTGGGGAGAGATTGAAGTCTTTGTCTTGCTATGATAGATGGTGCATTTCAATGATAATATTTCAAGCTGCCAGAGACATCTTAGCGTTATGTTACTAGTCTTAGTTCTTCTTTGATGTTTCATCTTTTCAAAATATATACTAGAGTGATATTTAAATAAAAGCCAAGCTGAGATTGTCTTTCAGAAGGGGTAAAACACACATATTTTTAGTGTAAAAGCAACAGAGGAAAATGTAAACGCACTTTTTGAATTTTCCTCTTTGTGTGCCTAGTAACTGTTGGATAGTTTAATTTCTTTATTAACGCTTTTTAAAGAAAAATAAAACATTTATGAATTTGAAAAAAAAATCTCCATGCTGCTGATTTCATTTGATGTACAATTTCTGTAAATTTAAGAGAGAACTTATTAGAGCCCACCAGGATATTTATGTCTTGAAAAATCTCTGTTGGAATTAGTTACCAACCGCATGGTGTTATCTGAAAATACTGGTGGACCAACAGTGGTGCAGTAATGAGAAAGCATAAAATGAAGGCGATGATAACAGAAATACAAAGTAAATATTGTGGAGTTTTTTTCCTAAGAAAAAATAACTTAGGATACTCAGTGTTAACAACTCTCAGAAATGTGTTGTGCTAAACTGTAATTTTGGACCCTGTTGCAGACCATCCCTATGAAATACTTGCAATTTCATTGCTGTATAAGAAATGCGCATTTAAGTTCCAGACTACTGAGTAGTGTAGTTTGTTCTTGAGCGAAGCATTTCTTTTTCTCTTCTAGTGTTTCCTCTATGCTTCCTAACTCTTACTCTGAATGGACCTTTATGATCAGGATCTTGCCTCGTGCTAAAGAATGCATGGTTGTTAATGTCAAAGTTAACTCATGTTAAGTCGAATTTTCAAAAATATTAAAAAAGTGAGAATTATGAAAATTATTATAAGGAGAAAGTAACTATAGCTTTCCTTTTCGTGAACAGAAAAAGTTGCACAGAGTTATTTCAAGGGCTGGGTTAGAGTGGAACTCAATTCTCATTGGCTTTGCAACAGTAAGATAAAATCTAGGTCCTTCTGTGATCCACATAATGTGATGTTATTCATGCATGCGTGCAGATCAGATGCTGCTATTGGTATCATGTTTTATTAATTTAAGGAGTGGAAAAATCATGCTTTTTACATATAAAAAAGCCAAATGGAAGAATGTTGTGTTTGGTTGCCTGTAGAACTGATAACGTTTTATTTCCAAAGACAGGATTAGAAATCATTATTTTTGTTATTCAAGGCTCCCAATCATTTTTTTACACCAGTGTTGATTGTACTTCACTTTGAATATGTTTAGTTATTCCCTCCTAATTAGTTCTAGTTTATGCCCCTATAATTGCTCTGTGCTGCAAGGATGAATTGGATAATTTTTTTTCATTTATTTTTGTCTGGATAAAGCCAGCTAACTCTCATTATGAGGGTATATTAAAAAAAATCTGATGCAAATTATGTGCTATCTGCAATAAATAAATACATAAAGAATCTAACAGCGGGAAATGATTTGGTGACTCATCCTGGTGCGGGATAAGGAAGGCACCCTTTCTCTTTCCAAATTAACAAGAATATTGCTATTTTGTATTAGGGACTTATGGTTGCTGTACCAGATCTTAAAAGGATTATCTTTGTTATGGATTTGGTTTGGGTTTGGTTTTTAGTCTTTAGCAGTGCTGTTTATCAGTTTCTGAGTGTTGATGACACTGAATCGTCTATATCCAGTGATGGGGACAAAGATTAATAGTAAAGAAAACTACTTACAGTGTTGAAAAACAAGATCTGCTTGCCTCTCTTTACCTCAGTATATGTGTGTATAATGTATATTTTTTAAATATAGTGTAAATTATACCATTGTTTGGTCAATAATGCATTTTTTAAAAATAAATCTTCAACTAGTAATGAAGCCAAAAATGTGATGACATGACAATTATAGTGGCAGATTCATTTTATGTAGCTTTACAACCTCTCAGATTAGTTAATTCCATTCAGTCTGTATCAGGTGACTGTTACATTACTGTTGCTGCAGTCCTTCCTTCCACTCTTTGTAGCTGTCTCCTGGTTACATAGCCTCCAGTTTCTCCAGCTTCTCTTATTTTTCTCTACCAGTCCTCTTTTAATTTTTCCAGCTAATAAAGTCTTTTGGGTAGAGGCTGTTCCCTTTTCCTTGTTCTAACACAGTGAAGCTTCAAGACACAACCAACATACAAGGAATAAATAGTACTGGAGGACTGAAGGAAAAAGCACTATTTTGCCTGCTTGGCATCTAACCTGCAAGCAATGACTCCTTCGGTATCTTTTGCACGTTGAAGAACCCTTTTCCAGGTTCTTGCACATCTCCAGAGAAACTGGCGGGTATTTGAATGAGAAATATGAAATTCAGGTACCTTTCAACAAGTTCCCAGTTAATTTGGGATATATTCTTTATAATCCCTCCTTAAAATTTATGTTACAGAACTGCTTTTCAGAGCTCCCCATTGCCTTGGTGTTCTGTTTTCTGTTTCCATAATTACAGTCTTCCAGAAAAGACAAAACGCCTCAGTTTTTAGGCCTGATTTTGAGATATTATCGGATATTGAATGCCAATAAAGTGTAGGTGGGAAGAGAGTGTGCGAAGAAACAGATTTCTGTGATGCCGTCAGCTGAGCTGAATCTGCATTTGAATTAGGGAAAAAAATAGCTGTTGGCTAGAAGCAGGCAATTGCCATAAAAACAGATGCAATATTTAATGTCGTTGCAGCTAGTACCAAAAAATCCAACTTACTTCGTTTTTTACAATGGGAAATAGATGTTTCATGGTGCCATTAGAATGTATGGATATAAAACTGTTCCTATATCTTTAGAGCCTATATGATAGATTTTTTACAATATCCTTATTGTTTTTTACACATGGTGGTGGAGACAGGTTGAGATTTATTTGCTTCTTCCTGAAAATTACCCAGTTCTCCTCTCTTCACTCCTAAACAGGGAAGAAAACTTAAAAGGATTAACCACTCTTTTTGTTCCCGGTAGTCAAACAAATACAGCACACTGTCGTAGTTTAACCCCAGCCGGCGACTAAGCACGACACAGCTCACTCCCCCCTGTTGGGATGGGGGAGAGAATCAGAAGGGTAAAAGTGAGAAAACTCATGGGTTGAGATAAAGACAGTTTAACAGGTAAAGCAAAAGCTGCGCATGCAAGCAAAGCAAAACAAGGAATTCATTCACTACTTCCCATGGGCAGGCAGGTGTTCAGCCATCTCCAGGAAAGCAGGGCTCCATCACGCAGAAAGGTTACTTGGGAAGACAAATGCCATCACTCCGAACATCCCATCTTCCTCTTTCATCCTCCAACTTTATATACTGAGCATAGAATCATATAATGGTTCAGGTTAGAAAGAACCTTGAAGATCATCGAGTTCCAACCCCCCTGCCATAGGCAGGGACACTTCCCACTAGACCAGGTAGCTCAAAGCCCCATCCAACCTCCCTCCAGGGATGGGGCCTCAACAACTTCTCTGGGCAACCTGTTGCAGTGCTGTACCACCCTCAAAGTGAAAAATTTCTTCCTAATGTTTAGTCTAAACCTGCCCTCTTCCAGTTTAAAGCCATTCCCCCTCGTCCTATCACTACATACCCTTGTAAAAAGTCCCTCTCCAGCCTTCTTGTAGGCCCCCTTTAGGTACTGGAAGGCTGCAATAAGGTCTCCCTGGAATCTTCTCTTGTTCAGGCTGAACAACCCCAACTCTCTCAGCCTGTCAACATAAGAGAGGTGCTCTAGCCCTCAGATCATCTTTGTGGCCCTCATCTGGACCTGCTCCAAAAGGTCCATGTCCTTCTTATGTTGGAGGCTCCAGAGCTGGATGCAGTACTCCAGGTGGGGTCTCACGAGAGTGACGCCATATGGTATGGAATATCCCTTTGTTCAGTTGGGGTCAGCTCTCCCGGCTGTGTCCCCTCCCAACTCCTTGTGTACCCCCAGCCCACTCACTGGTGGCGTGGTGTGAGGAGCAGAAAAAGCCTTGATTCTGGGTAAGCACTGCTCAGCAGTGATTAAAACATCCCTGTATTATCAACACTGTTTTCTGCACAAAGCCAAAACATAGCTCCATACTAGCTACTATGAAGAAAATTAACTCTATCTCAGCCAAACCCAGCACATGTGCCTTCAGATTTGCCCTTGTTGCCAACTCGAATTACTGTGTGTACATTAGTGTCTTCACTTCGAAGAGTGGCCCCGGTGACTATAAAAAAATCTTCATTAAAAAGTTGTATTCACCTGGATTGGAAATAATACTGAGACATACAGTGTTATTAAGCTTTGATATGTGTTTATCAGCACAAGATGAAATGGTTGATGAAAAACTAAATTAGGATGCATTTATTTTCACTGTGCAAAATTTAAGACTGTCTATGACATGCGTTGTTTGAAAAGCAGGAATTTAACACAGGGATTTCCAATTCAACCTTAACCATTTATGAAGGGGGAGAATGGAAAATACAATAGACTAAGTTTCCAGTGACTATAGTTGTTCAGGCTCTTTTTCTCATTCAGTTTTTTAGATACTTCTGTTTTCCTTATGTACTTCCTCAAGCACAATTGTTTAAAGTATCATGGATTACAGAATTTTATTTTTTTTTCTGGTTTGAATTTAATATTTTCTTCAGATGGTAGTTTTTCTTTGGTTAAATAGCTTCAGTTTCTGCTGCAGGTAACAGCCACTGCTAATATTTCATTGATCCTTTCTCTGTTGCTTTTCATTCAGATGGTATTTAACATAGTGGCTTAGTTATTGTTATCACATAGTTTAGGTGAGATTCAGCTTTGTGTTCAGACCCTTTTAAGTTTACGTGTCCCCAGTGTTGCTTGTACTCGGTGTTTAAACTCCCGTTGTTTTCGGTGGAATTCTACTCAATGTACTTGATAGAACTAAGGTTTTGTCCTGAATTGGCACTGCCATTCGGTCAGTTGAGTAGATCTGCCAGTAAAGAGAGGAGTTGCTTATACTGGGATTTGAAACTACTGGCTCATATGAAGACACCTACATAACATATACCTTAATTTAGTTGTGTGGGTCTAGATCTGATTACTATCTTTCATCTTCCTATGTCTTTGTTTAGTAAAAATAAATATATATATGCATTTATTTTTTTCCAAATGAAACATCACTTTTGTATATTGGTGTAGTAAAATGTCATTCTGAAAGGGTATAAATGATAACATTTTCAAATATGAACTTTTATATAATGAATAGAATGCTAAATCTGTTGTAGGAACTGTGATTTCCTTAAGAAGCTGCAGTCATTAAAGGACTTATTTTATATTTAAAAGCCGCATGTTTTGCTTCTTCCAGATGGTCCTCGGCCCTCACAGAAAGAAATCATATCACTAAGGGCATTTATGCTGCTGTTTTTGAAGCAACTTATATTGAAGGTAAAACAGTCTATTCCAGATGGAAAACATTGAGTTCTGTTATATACATGTAATAGAATCTCTCATAGTAGTAAATATGTAACAGCTGTCCAGTATTGTATCTTTTTCTGGTTAATTGTAATATTCATACACATATTTCCAATCAACATAAAGGTAGTAAATCCATACAATATTTCTTATTAACATCACCAAACTATGCCATATATATTTTATTAAATGTACTTGCAGAAATAGTATATGACACTACAGAACCTTTCAGGTATTTGGGCTTTTTTTTTGGCGATAGTAGGTAGTTCTTTGATTGATCAAATGAAAAAGGTAATGGCAGTTGTTAAGTTAGTTATTGCTTTATTCTTTTTTTTTTTTTTGGTTTTACCACTGGTTGAAATGATCTAGGACTTTAGTCTTTGAGGTATAATCTGCCATTTAAGACTAGACTGAGGAGCAGTATTTTCTGGCCTGGCTTATGTCTCTTTCTTATTTTTTCCTGTTCTGTGTCAGGGATTGGAGGAGTTGCAGTAACGATTTGTAGTATCTGAGTGCCCACGCTATAAGAATCCCTTCTAGAAGGAATAGAGGGCTGACTTCATACTCTGAATAACGCCCCTCCTTTGTTGTTTTTTTTTTTTAGGATCGAGGCGTGAAAGAAGACGAACTGCAGAGCATATTAAATTACTTATTAACAATGCACGAGGTACATTTCTGTAATTACCTATCTTTTACTGTAACCGATTGTACCAGCTCTATGGGAAGCCTGCTGTTGAGGTTAGTTTGTAGAATAACATTGATGCTTGTCGTACAGGATGAAAATATTCACGATGTGCTGCAGCTGCTGGTGGCACTAATGTCCGAACATCCAGCATCCATGATCCCTGCCTTTGATCAGAGAAATGGGATACGGTAAGACAGTGAAGTGAGAAAAGAACTTAAAAGTAGTTCAAGTATCATCACTCTCCAGATTGCTTCTTTTTCACATAAATATCACACTTGCTGATCTGTCAAACTACAATTTTATTAACTTTAGGCTATATTTTTTTTGTCAAAACCAGAGCAGTTTTGATAGCTTGGAGGAAAAAGATTTCCTCCAAATTTTAAGGTTATCGTTATGATATTTGAAGGTAAATGTACTGTTCCACTTGCATCTCAATCTGAAATATGATATATAATTAACAAAAAGCCAAGTATCTATCTCAGAATAATTTTGAGTATTCTGTCTTCAGATGTTTAACATAATCTGGAGGTATGAAGAGGAAAACAAGAGAAATCGTGCCCTCACCTCTCAAATTCTCTCTGAAAAGATTAAAAAACTTCCCGTGGAATTCATATGTTTATCTGTGACAGTAAAATCAATAACTGATAATTCCCAGACAAGTGGTATTTTTAGTTTATTCTTATGCCTAATTTGGCAATGCAGGTTTTTTCTGAGATCAGTGCTTTTCGTGTTAATAATTTTATATTTACTACAGAATTTTATTTTGTGCTGTTCTGAAAATACTTTGGAAAATGCAAAGGACTTGTAAAACAGGGGGGAAAAAAACGCCAACATCTATTACGTGATAAATTCAAACCTCCATTTCGCCAAAACACTAAGTTCTTCATACAAATGCTTGTACCTAAAGCTGTTTGAATGACAATACTAGTTGAAGGGAAGACTCATTGTACTTCACAGTAAGGACTTCGTTTTCTACTTATAGCTGTCTGTATTCAGACAAAATTCTATTCCTGACACCTTTCGAAGAAAGGCAAGACTGATCTAGAGGATTTAATACATCTTTATGTAACATTCGTGGTACCAATATTAAAATTGTTTGATGGTGCAGTCTCTGTGTTTATAAGTCTATGTTGGAGAAGTGGAGAGAATGCACAGAATTGCAACATCTAAGTATTAAAAAAAAAAAAAGCCTTACATAGAATTAGGTGTTCATCTGCCGAGGTTAACAGGACAGAAGCCTCAGAGGTCATTTGATAATGGCCTAATTCCTTTCAAAAGAGGAACATTTTTTCTGCTAAAGCACTATTTAGTGGAGAAAGACTGAAAAGAATGGCTAAAAACTGAAGCTCAGCTGATTCATATTGGAAACTAAAATATAAATTGCAGAATTTGTTGAAGAACAGTCCAGGGAAAGGGTAGTGTTTTCTGTCTCTTAGTGTCTTCAAATCAAGACTGGTTTCCTTTCTGAAAGGACTGTAGAATTTGTGCTTAAACCAAGCATATTAATTAAATAAGTAATATATTAGGTTAGTTAAATTTTGAGGCCTTTTTTATCCAGGATTTAAAACCAGAGGGTGTATTTTTGTTTTCTATTTCGAATTTTGATGCAGTGAGGATGCCACTTCATAGGTATATATGGGATTTCGTGTAACATATTGCCACATTTTACTTTCGACAAATGAGATTTCAGTATAAACATGTGATTAACGTGACAGGTACCCTGTCCTGTGCAGAAAGCATATTGAGTAGGGGTTTTAAGAACGAAAGGGGATTTTCAATAGCATCCAGGTAATCCAAGAAACTTCAGGATATGACCTTATGTGCTGCAATCTGCTTCTCTTGTCTTAAGCCTCAACTGCTCAGACTGTCTTTTATTTGATTGTTCCGAGGCAGAAGTATGAGAGAAGGTTGTCACTTTCTGTTATAAAACATTGAACTGAATCAAAAGGTACCATGTTTCTAACCTAAAGAATTCATAATCAAACTCTTATGCTGTGCTTGGTGCTTTCAGTATATTCTTCCATTTTGTGTAAATTGCTATTTTTATAGTTTTATTTATTAAGAAATATCCTTTTTCAGTGAAACACAATCTATATATGTGATGTTTAGTACTAAACTGAAAAAACTTGTTGAATTTGTTTTTCTTCTTTTAGAGTAATTTATAAACTATTGGCTTCCAAAAGTGAGAGTATATGGGTGCAAGCTTTGAAGGTCCTTGGATATTTTCTTAAACACTTGGGTCATAAGTAAGTGTATTTTTAAAATTGTTACAGTGGTGTATTTAACTTCACAATTTGTCTTGTCTTTTTGTCATGATTACTGTATGTTCTTTCACAGTCTTTAGAAATTACTTAAAATCATTAGGTTTTCTGATTAATAATTTGCACTTCTATACGTTGGGACAAAATTATTTTCCAGTTAACTTGTTACTACTATGGTGTTTGAAAATATACAGTGATTGTCTGCCAAATACATGATATGCTGAAATTCAAGTCTTAAAGCGATCGAAAAACATCTTCCAAAAATGCATTTTATAAATGTATGTTCAGCTAAGGATAATAGGAAACATATGAGTGTCATCAAAAATTTGTTGCTGGAATTTTCAGTGTCACTGCAATAAAAGTTTCAGGGCAGTACTTTTAAAAATAGCTTTAAAATGATGGGGAAAATGAAACAGAAGAACATGTTATTCACATGGGAAAGTTGCAGAAGGAAAAGCATACAGACTTAAGTAAATGATCATAAAAAAAAAGGAGGTAAGGACATAGCTCTGTGCAAGAAATATTCACATATAAATTGTGACAGCAAGAAATACTCACATTTAAAAAGAACTGGTGTCACGAAATAGACATACCTAGTCTCATCTTCCATATTTAGGTGTTAAGACAGAATTAAAAAGCATGCATAATCTGCTACTGCTCACTTTCCCCCTTCTACGCGTGGTGCTTAACTGTATGCCTGGGTCAACCCACAACAGTATTCCAGTGGGAGACTGTGCAGTATAAAAATTAACCGTGTGCTTCGCAAGAGACTTCGTCACGTAAAAACCTCCTTAGAAGGGAAAGGGTCTGGGAGTTCGGCCGGAGTGCGGTATTGCTGGACGTGCTTTTCTCAGTAAGATCCGTAAAGTACGACTGTATAATTGAGAGATGGTTAGATGAGAATATGCTCCCAAATGGGATTTTTCTTTCGGGATCCAGCAAGCCAAATAGTGTTCTGGGAATTAATAAAGCAAATTGATAGTCCACTCAAGAATCTCCAAGGGCTTTTCAAGCATTACTTACTAAAAAATCATTCACATTGATAGGAGTTGGATTAAGTAAGATACACCAGATGAAGGTTTGACTTGTGCAGAAGCCTGGTTGTGTCCAAATTAAGTACAGTTGTTTAAAATATTTATTGCTTATCCAGTCAATAAAGCAGCAAACTCTGTAAGTGGAACATTGGAGAAAAAGAAAAGGGAGATTTTTCAAAAGCTGAAATTTAATTTCCCGGTCCTTAGCATCTACTTGTAATTATGGATGTATCAGTGTAGTCTCCATTGTTGAGTGGAAGTAAGTACTTAGCACAAAATGAAATAACTTTATTTTTCATGTAATTGAAGTCATTGAAATCCCCTTGAACATTCTATGTAACTTTCAAAGTTTTTTTTTTTAAATTTTCAGACCTCTGAACTTCTGCAAGTGTTCATATTTTATGTAGGGAGCAGCAAGTAAAAATGCCCCCCCCATTTTCATATCTTACAGCTCGTGCTTGTGAGGTGTGCCTATTTGTGCACATACTTATGTGTGCATATGCATGATTTTATAAAATTGTAGTCAACTACAGGAAATTCTAAGTGATTATAAAATTCTAAACTACATAAAGTTATAAAACATTTGCATTTCTGTTTCACAGTACAGGAAACAGGTGTTGTATTTTAATACACTAAAGCAGAATTGCATAGAGATGTTATAATGGGATTTATGAAATCTGAACCAATACAATATTAATAACAAATGCGTAGGTACAAAACAAGTTACCATTGCTGTAGTTCATATGTATTCATCGCAGATTAAGCTATAGAGTGGAAGTAATTGATTCTTAGAAGAAATGACTGGTAATGCGTTAGATGAAAGCCTGAATAACTAACTTGATTTTTCTTGGTGATCTGTGATGATAGATTATTACCTTGTCTAACCTTAACAGTTGGCAGAATGCTCTTCTTTTCCTTCTCTGCCATCTTTGAGTCTTTCTACATCACCACTGACATAAGTCGGTTATTTGCTTTTGATTTTTATCTCCACATTTAAACCTTCCAATGTTTTCACTTCCATGTGCTACATCATAGCTCACAAGGTTGAGTACCTGTAGTTTTTCTCATAAGTAACTCATGAACTCTCTTCTGTGCACAGAAGAGTACACACTTATAAGCTGTTGCCACTCTCTTTTGTGGTTATTTGAAAATTATAATATAATGTATTCATTTCGAAAGTTCTAGAATGAATCTGTGTAATTTAAACCTGTGTTATTATCATTAGTAATCGTGAAAAGGGAGTTTCTTAGCTTTTGAATGCATAAAATTTTACAAAAAAATCACTGTATTTTATCTTTTTTTTTCCTGCTGCTTTAATTACATTATTAATTATTTTCAATAATGTTTTTATTTCATATTCATTACAGTAGTAGATAAATTTAATGATGCCATTTTTGAGGAATACTCTGTTTCTTTATGTTGCTATATCCAGTTTTAAAAGAGTAGTGCTTCGGGACAGATGGAATTTACTGATGTGAGCTGCTTTCTTCTCCTCTTCAGATTTGAGTAGTTTTTGATCCTAGCTATAAAATTCACTTCAATCACTTGGAATTACATAACTTTTCAGGATTTATTTCCTTTACATTGTAACACGTTATTCCAAGATTTAATTATTTTGGCTGCATGAGAGAATGCTATAGAACGTGAGTGGCAGCACTGGTAAATCTGTATATGTCAGTATTTATGTTGGAAGATCTGAGATTGGATTGCCCTCAGTCCTTGAGAGAGAGACAAAGATAAGTTCTGCAGCGATCACATTTTAGGCAGCCTGTGAACATCGTGAACTCTCTCAGCCTGAATAAGACAGAAAGGGATTCTTTTGTCTTTTTCCACTATGGAAATCACAGAGGGTGAGAATGATGTGTCATTTGCTTCATACCAAAGCCCATCCCAAATCCAGCATTGCTTTCTGAGAACATTTGTGTATTACTACAATTGCGTTCATATTGGGAAAGATCTTAAATGATGTTTAATTCATAATATTTACAGACTAACAAGTTTTAGAACTTTTTAGTACAACATCAAAATGTTTGACCTCTGGTTTTTTTTGCATTTACTTAAAATGTTTAACGTGCTTGACATTTTCTTAATATTTTTATTTTCTCTTCCAGGCGAAAGGTTGAAATCATGCATACTCACAGTCTTTTCACTCTTCTTGGAGAAAGGTTGATGCTGCATACAAATACGGTGACCGTTACAACATATAACACACTTTATGAGGTAAAAATTACTAAACACAGAGATTGTCATCTCTGTTGTAAAAATTATGACAACTGTATTGTGTCTCTGTGCTTTACAATATCCTGATTCTCAAGAGTTTTGAGAAAATTTTAGATAGAAATTTTAGGAAAGGATTTCTTGGTTCAGAAGGTATTTTTCCATGCTTTGGGTATTTTTATTAACAATGTCATAATCTTTACATAATCTCTGTAAAACTTTCCACTTACAAAGGGTGATGGAAAAGATCATGCTATTTAAGATGTTCATCACTTTATCCAAAAAAAAAAAAAGTTACATCAGACCTGCAATTCCTCTTACTCCTCCATTGCAATGGAAACTGCTGGAGCCAGAAAGATGCCTTTTTTTTTCATTTTCTTTTTTGTACCTTTCCTGTGAAGTTTACAAGATTTTGAAAAGCACTGGTTTTCTTTTTTAACTAGTAATGCTGATACTATGCCAAAATGATAACTGAACACAGCCTCTTTTGTGGAACAGATACTGCTTGAGGCGAATATGACCTCGAAGCATTCAACTGTTCTATCAGTCTCTTGAAGAAACTTAGTTGTGATGATGAGCAATTTTGTTAAAGCAAAATATTGTTAACATCAACTTGGCCGAAAACCATGTCCTAATGCCTGCAAATGCATAATGATCATGTCCAATCTTTAATAATTTTTAAAATGGTGACTTAGAATTGAATCTTTTGCAATATCTGAGGATCTTATGCACTAGAAAGTTGTTTGTTTTTTTTTTAAATTATGCTATAATTTTTTTTTCAGTCACAAATAGATGTTATGGCTAGATACTGAGGATTGACTCCAGAAAAGATATGGAAGACTAAAGGAATGCTTGATATTTAGGGTTCTGAGTCTGAGTGATGCAGAAAATGTTCTCCTATGATTGTAGAAACCTAAGTGTCATCTATTTGCCAATGACTTACTCAGATTTTAAGTTGTTTTTCATTGCCCGTCTCTAAGCTTACCCTGTGTGCTTTGACCACGTGGGTCTCACAGACCAGGTGTCGCTGCACTCAGATTTCTGAGAGCTTCTGTGATTGATATTCTCAGAAAATACATAACGCAGTGACAAAATTAAAATCCTCATGGAGTCCAACATCCACAGACACTGTATTTGAAAAAATAGCCAGAGGAAGAGAAAAAGGAGTTAAGTGCCAGAAGTACAAAAGATTTGCCAAAGAACGGATGCAGTTATTTTGCATGTCCTCTCATAAAAAGCAAAGGCATATTTGCATTCTATTTTAAATACCGATATGTAAAGACCCATTCAAAGATACTGTGTTTACAACTGATGTTTGATTATTGATTAATGAATGAGCTAAATTTCTGCTTTAAAATAAATAACATTTACTAGTGAAATGAGTCTGTTCTGAAATAGATTTGCTTGAATATACTTATTGAGATTCCCATGTTAATATCATTAAATCTTTAGCTTGTTCTTAAAAATAAAGTTAATACATAGAAACTATCACAGAGTGAAAGGACGGTGGTGTTGTCTCAATTAGTTTGCCAGGTACAGTTCATGAAACAGGAGAATGATCTGTCTTGCTCATTATCTGAAGCCCCAGGATTATTCCCATGGAATGCTGTCTGTGACTGTTCCTCTTTCCTAGCTGAAGAAAACCAAACCCACTTTTAAGAAATACTGGGTTTGGTTATGGATGGAATGTATGAAAATAACTTTTGAAAGAATTTTTGATCTGTGAATGTGTAACACTATGAGGAATATGAATGAAGTGTCTTTAAAACACCATTATTGTCTATTTAGTCAGCTAACTAAAAAGTTAGTTAACAGCCATGAAAATCTTGATACTTGCATAGAGGAATTGCTCGTTTCCATTCTTCAGGTATAAAAATGTTTTATGAAAATGTTTTATATGAAGTTACAGTGTGGCCATGGTAAATGTCCTTAAGAAATTTAAAAATAAACAAATAAGTGCTGTAGCTTTTAATTAAAAATGGTAAAAGGAACTTAATATTCTATTTTAGATTTTGACAGAACAAGTTTGCACTCAAGTTGTTCATAAACCGCATCCAGAGCCAGACTCTACAGTGAAAATTCAGAATCCAAGTAAGGACAATATTTTATGTTTGTATGATAAATGTACTGCCTAGGGGGTGCGGGGGGGTTTGAAAGAATATGGTTCAGGATGTGAGCATAATTCATTATTTGTATCTCAAATACATATGGGTTTCAGTTTCTACTTACATGAGTTGCTGTCAGCAACTTTTTTTTGGTTTTATATGTTGTTAAAATGTGTTACGTAACTAATTTATTCTTTCAAAGTGATTCTTAAGGTGGTAGCAACGCTGTTAAAAAACTCCACGCCAAGTGCAGAGCTGATGGAAGTTCGACGTTTGTTCTTATCTGATATGATAAAACTCTTTAGTAATAGCCGTGAAAACAGAAGGTATGTCACTACCAATAATATTTTCTCATCCTTTACTTGTGGGTAATAGCAATCTGTTGTACTCTGTGTAGAGTTTTATACTGTATATTAAATGGAATATAAAAAAAATAAATGGGATAGGTCTGTGGTAGCTTCTCTTAGTTCAACAACTAATATTATGTTCTTCTGTTTAGAATATAATTTAAATTTTCATTGATCCTGAAGTATTTTTAAGTTTCTTCCTACCGTTGGATTGATGTTCAGAGGACATGTACCATATTATTTTCCTCCTATTTTAACCACCATAATGTTAAAATAAAGAAGCTTTTTTTGGATATATTTTGACCTAATTATTTCACTTTAGATGTTTACTTCAGTGTTCAGTGTGGCAGGACTGGATGTTTTCTCTGGGATACATTAACCCTAAGAACTCTGAAGAGCAGAAGATCACAGAGATGGTTTACAACATTTTCCGTATTCTCTTGTATCATGCAATAAAATATGAATGGGGAGGCTGGAGAGTGTGGGTGGATACTCTTTCTATAGCTCATTCCAAGGTAAGAAATGTCTCGTGGATGTTTTTTTTTAATACTGATAACTCCCCCAAAGGGACTAGCGATCTAGTAAGATAAGATGTAAAGTGATTTAGTGCCATCTGGTGGCTGTCTCCATACATGTCAAGGTGGCATTTTTCTGTCATCGTTGTAGGTCATTTGCTGTGAAACAACTTGTAAGCTGTATGTAATATGTTGTTATGATTCTGTTAGTTTTTGTCCAAGTTCTTGTAGCCTATATTCATCCAAATAATCTGTTCTTCTCTTTTTAAGGTCACATACGAGGCTCACAAAGAGTATCTAGCAAAAATGTACGAAGAATATCAAAGGCAAGAGGAAGAAAACATAAAAAAGGGGAAGAAGGGGAACGTGAGCACTATCTCAGGTCTTTCCTCCCAGACAACAGGAGCGAAAGGTGGAATGGAAATTCGAGAGATAGAAGACCTTTCACAAAGCCAAAGTCCAGAAAGTGAAACGGATTACCCTGTCAGCACGGATACAAGGGACTTGCTCATGGCTACAAAGGTGTCAGATGATGTGCTTGGAAGTGCTGAGAGACCAGGAGGAGGAGTGCATGTGGAAGTTCATGACCTTTTAGTAGATATAAAAGCTGAAAAGGTAGAAGCTACTGAAGTAAAACTTGATGATATGGATTTATCACCAGAGACATTGGTAACTGGAGAAAATGGTGCACTTGTAGAAGTCGAATCTCTTCTAGATAATGTATATAGTGCTGCTGTTGAGAAGCTGCAAAACAATGTTCATGGAAGTGTGGGTATTATTAAGAAGAATGAGGAAAAAGATAATGGTCCATTAATAACTCTGGCGGATGAGAAAGATGAACCTTCTACTAACAGTACCTCATTTCTCTTTGATAAAATACCTAGTCAAGAGGAGAAACTTCTACCTGAACTTTCAAGTAATCACATTTCTATTCCAAATGTGCAAGAGACGCAGATGCATCTTGGTGTAAATGATGATTTGGGATTGCTTGCACATATGACGGGTAGTGTAGATATAACATGTGCTTCAAGTATAATAGAGGACAAGGAGTTCAAGATTCACACAACTTCAGATGGGATGAGTAGCATTTCTGAGAGGGAGTTGGCTTCATCATCTAAAGGGTTAGAATATGCTGAAATGACTGCCACAACTCTTGAGACAGAGTCTTCTGGTAGCAAAACTGTACCTAGTGTTGATGCAGGAAGTATAATATCAGATACAGAAAGATCTGATGATGGTAAGGAAGCAGGAAAGGAGATACGGAAGATCCAGACAACCACCACAACCCAGGTAAGTTTCAAGTACTGTAGCCTTGTATGTGTCTGATGTAATTGCTATACATTGCTGCTGGATAAATTAATAGTATGAGATCTGAGAGATGTTTGAAGTATATTTCTTTAATTATATGAAAGTTTTCAATCCTCCAAGCCTATATGCTTTGAAAATGTCATAACATGTAAGGATTGTGAAGTCTTTCATGTCTGTATAGAAAATAGGTATGTGGATGTTTTAGTTCAAAAACCATTGCTATGAGAGTCTCATCCGTTTTCCTTAGTTCTTGTGGAGAGATTAACTGATACTCTTAGAATTCTGCTTTAGACTTTCTTGTTAGTATGTCTTAAGATTAGAAATATCTATATTTTACTATACAATACATGCTGAAATATTCTTTACTCTTGCTGTACCTTTCTCAGAGTGTAGTCTTACAGTACTTTAGTACACTGTCTTTCTTCCCATACGGGAATGCTGGCATAAATAATCTTCATATTTGATCCTAACACAAGAAAATGATAGTTTAGGGATAATAGAAGAAAAACTGCAACTTGATTTCCAGGCCAGAGATGATTAATAAAAGAAGTAATATCTACTTTTTTGTTGGAGAACCTTTCTTGTCTAGGTCTCCCTCTGAAAAATTCTGAAAAATTAGTGGTTTTGTGAGAGCCATAGCATTCTGAAAATGGGAAGACCAAGGCAGAAGTCTGCTCTTTGAAAGAATTTGTACTCTGTATACACAGCAAAATGTAGAATCACTTTGAACTTTTAAAGGACACGATTTATTTCCTCACTGGCATTGTTCAGAGACTGTAGCACATAATCAAAGATTGCTTTTAAGGATGTTATCAGGTGAAAAAATTGAATACCTTCAAGATTTTACTAGGTGACTATATGTCCAGTATGTACACCAGTACTTAGCTTCTAGGATTTAAAAGTCAAGTAGGCTTCCTGAAACTATGGAAGAACAGCCAAACAAAAATTGCAAAAATTGCTCTGCCCGGTACTGTGTAGTGTGTACCAAATCGTCACAAGAGTTTCAGAGATACAGTCAAGTACACTCAAAGTATGTGTCATCTGATAAAAGAACACAGAACACCGTACCCACTTTGTTCTTCAGGGAGACGATACTTTCAGAAAAACTCCAGTGAACGGACATTTTAATTTATTTAAACAATCTGTGGTTTCCAAAACAGATACTTTCCCTTTTTAAAAAAAAAAAAATTGTAAAAAACCCTGGTACTCAGACCAGTGGGTTCTGATATACAGAAAGAATACCCTCTTCTAAGTCTCTCTTCTACGGTAAGAATCTGTCTTGAAGAGAAAAGCAGATGGAGTTCTTGCATTCCCTAGACAGGTATTACAAGAAAAATTTGGGGTTCTCTTGTATTTTTTCAAAACTATGAAAATCTTCATAACATCAGTGACAGCCTATCAAGCATTGTGTAGGGATCCTTATATTTAAAAGCATTCAGTTTAATAAAGAACAAGCCCTGAAAGCTCTCAAGAGGAATAATGTATCTGTTACTGTCAACTCCCAGACACCTTAAGTCTTAAAATTAAGGCTGTTTAATACCATGGAAACTGATAAATGGGAATGAATGGAGGCTAGCAAGAAAAAGCAGCAGTCAGTTTTTATTTTGAAATGAGGATTTTTGTCTAAGAGTAAAAGACAAGTGAAATGCTGGTATTCATTTGCACCCAATAAACACAGTGAATTTGTAAGATAAATCTTTAATGAAAAAGAATCTGAAAACCTTAGGGATTTTTCTGTTCTTTAGCCTCTTTTCTTGGTTAATTTCACCTATAACAGTTGATTTATAAAAATGTAAATTCCTCAAGCCTATAATTGTTTGTTAGAATTAAAATGATACATAAATCTTAATGAGCTTTTATCAGATCATTGTAAGATATGAGAAACAAAATGTTTTCCAAATGTTTTACCCTTAGCTACTCACAAAATTCCTAAGAGATCACTTTGGTCTGAAAATTGTCTACAAACTGTGTACTCTTCTTAAAGTGTTTGACTCTACAAATTATTTAACTCCCTTGTTTCTCCGTATACTACTTAAGTTACGTTATTCCTCACTAAAATCAATGGTAAACTACAATGAATTGATCTAAGTCTGTAGCCATTAAGATATCTTTTAAATAATTTTCTTTAAAACAATTATCAACTGTGTAACCACCAGAATTGTTATCTTCTAATCTCTTCCTTGGGTGTTTTGAAATACCCTATGAACTGTAAACTGTCCGTAGTTAAATCTTTTCTGTTTAAATTAAGTTAACCTTAATAAAAAAAGATGGAAATACGTATTAAATAAAATGTAAATCAAGAATTATTGTTTTCATGAGTAAAGAGCAATGTTAATTTTGTCTACAGTGGAGCTGGGGGTTGGATTTTTGATTGCAGCATGTGTGGGAACTGCCACGTTAGATTTGATCTCCTTGAGACCACTGAAAACACTGAAAATGACTTAAAGACTGGCCACCTAAGTGTAGATAGTTGGGTTTCATGGTGGTTTATGCAAGGCACATCAAAGCCCATTCTTGCAAATACAGTATTTATTATTGGCTAGATAAAAGCTATCCTATTATGGTACAGTTATACCATTACTGCTGCTGACATGGCAACTACTTTTTGTTGCACCCAAAAGAGAACAAGTGGTATGTGAATGGAGTTGCTAACCTCAAATTCTCAAAAAACAGATCTACAATTAGCTGCCCACCTTATCATAAGAAGTAAGCTGCCTTCTGTTCGAGTGGACTGAAACGAAGCAACAAATTGCACAACAAAGTAGAGATGGGAACTCCTGCTTACTTCTAAGACGAGTTAATGCCTTTAACAATAGTAGATCAAATATGGAAGAATATAAAATTAAGTCTCTCCTGTGATCCTAACTAGGAACGACTGAAGATAGAATTGAAAGCACTATGCAGAAGATTCATGCAAAAAATCCAAATCTTAGATGTCTAAGAAAAAAAGTAAAGAGACATTTAAAGATAGTTGTAAGAAAAACATAGGAAATGAAAGCAACAGTAAAAATGTTGATCTCAATAGGTCAAATTGGATGAACAAAACCTGCCCTGCCCTCAAAATGCTGGTACAGAAGATCAAAATCCGAGTAAAGATCTGAGAAGCTTTCCAGCTCAACTCCAACGCCATTTCCATTTTTACATTGCTAGCACAAATATTTTGTAAATGTCTTTTTGCTTTTAAATGTCCAATATGCTGAGATCAGGAAATGAATATGTGAGCAAAGCAAGTATATTTTCTATTTTGCCAGTTTGGAGCTTGTATAAAATCACTTTAAAATAATTTCAAGGATCAGAATTTGTATTTCTTCCTTTCAGAGATGTTGCACATTGTAGCTAAGTTTGTTGTTATGAATATTTGCCTCAAATTCAGTCAAAATGTTTGTTCTTTACTACTTTTTCCTTCACAGTATTCTCCATCATATCCTTTTTGTGTACATTTTACTTTTGTCTTTAATCACCAAGTGGAAACAGTAGGTAGTGAAAGGGAATGAAATTCACATCCACCACCTGATGGGAGAATCTAAAGAATGTCCTGAGGATCCATAAAACTGTTAACCAATTAACAAAGTATAACAAAATTGTCAAAATGAGACTTGGGAGACTAGACTTGATTCTTTAATGATCCTGCTAAAAAGACTAGATAAATAAATTGGTTTTGGAAAATGAGGAGCTGTCTAAAAGTACATTGATTCCTTGAAGCCATCACTGTCTAGTTTGTCCATGTTTTGAGGCAAATAGTCAAAGAAAATTGTGGCATCGGCACAAAAGAATTGTTGTTTCCTATAAACAAAGTCTTGTCACTGCTGACCTTGTATGCACTGCATTTGGTCTTTTCTGTAATACTTCAAGTGAAGAACCTGAGTGTAAAACATTGGTGCATGGCTGAGAGGAAGGGCAGCCGTAGCCTCTCAGTGCCGATTGATGTGAGTTGGAGCAGCTCCTTTACTGCAGGGTACTGCCTGCCTGGAAATATCAATATCTCCGGTTGTTTGTGCTCCAGTTTCGCCCACCCTTTCTCTAATCCTGTGATCCAATCAAAAACACATTAGAAAAAGTTAACGTGATTTTTGAACTTCTTGTTGGTGCAGGCAGTACAGGGTCGATCGGTCACCCAGCAAGACCGGGATTTACGTGTTGACTTGGGATTTCGAGGAATGCCAATGACGGAAGAGCAGCGAAGACAGTTTAGTCCAGGTCCACGCACAACTATGTTTCGTATTCCAGAGTTTAAATGGTCTCCCATGCACCAGCGGCTCCTGACAGACTTGCTTTTTGCACTAGAAACAGATGTACATGTTTGGAGAAGGTAGGTGGTTCTTTCTTCTTTAACTCCCGTTTTGTGTTTCCATCAACAAGGAAAAATTAGATGTGTTGTAGAGGGGATGTTACTGGGATGGTGGGAAGGGAAAAGAGTTGGTGTTAGTTGAAGTGCCCTTCAGTATCTCCTATCTTCTCTTTTCACCCCTCCCCAGCCTGTAACAGCTCTATTTCACAGGTAACAATTTCTGTTTTCTTGAGAGATTGTGTAACTCATACAAACCTAACTAAACTGAGCTGCTCTTCCAGCTTATGTTTAGCATTAGAATCTGCTGCTTCTGTTTCAGACATGAGGAAGACTTGTGTGTCTAGTAATGGCCATTTTTTTCAGTTGATCAATTAAAAGAGAGCTTCTTTACTTCCAAACCTTGTAAATAAAAACTATAGCATTTTCTAGTTGTTTTTTGGGGTTTTTTTTTGTACACTGTAACAGAGATACTCAAGAACTTACTGTTATCAGAGCCCTTAGGTATCATAGATACTATTTAATCTAATTCCCAGGACAGAATAGACCAACCTGGTCTAGTGGGAGGTGTCCCTGCCTGTGGCAGGGGGGTTGGAACTAGGTGATCTTTAAGGTCCCTTCCAACCTAAACCGTTCTATGATTTTATGGTAGTTCATTTTCAGAAAACTTGAACATAGGTATATCCAAGGACCAATTTATATTGCATTTAATTCCCAGTTTGGTGAACTGTTCTGTGATAGTCACTAGGAAATAGGCAAGTTTGATAACTATTTTTTTGTCAGATGTGTGGGAGGGGGTTTGTACTTGGGGTTTAAGTAATGCTTGGAGATTAAAGTTCAGTTTGTATAAGTTTAATTAAAGCCTTTAATTTTTGTTTGTTGGCTGGCAACAATGTTGTTTTGGGAGAAGAACATTCTTATAGACTGAGTATTCCTCAAAAAAACACACACAGTGTTTTATATTTTTGGGGAGTGACTGTTTTGTGCGACAATTTCTCACCAATTAGGAGCTGCTGAGATTTCAGCTAATGTTATTATCATCTGTGGCTTGCCAAGCTATTGCTAATGCTAATTTTAGTATTAGTTAATAAATTTAATATTAGATCAAGTATTACCAAGTTTCTCCTTTAAAACATTAGCAGGTGTTATCTTTAGGTGTTACCAAAGGTACTTCAAATGGCGCTGGTGCAGTGTGGTGAACTCTTAATATTAAGTAATATCTTTCACGCTGAAGAAACAACCCCACTGCTTTCAGCAGAACTGCCTGTGAAGTGAAGTACTGGTTGATGGGCATAAAAGGTTACGAGCCGTTGTTCTCAACCGAGTATCTGAAACTAATCCTGGTGTGAAAATAGATAGTAATCAATTTGTTCATTAAACTAGTCCTGTTTGTATTTTTAGACAATTTACATGCAAAGGTTTGTAGATGATATTTTGCCTTTATGTGAAAGAAACATTCATGGTCTGGTTGCAATGAATAAATTTATCTGATCTTTTATTTTAACTGTTTGGTTTTAATCCATCCTTTCTTCTCTTCTTGCAGTCACTCCACAAAGTCTGTGATGGACTTTGTCAATAGCAATGAAAATATTATTTTTGTACACAACACAATACACCTCATTTCCCAGATGGTAGACAATATTATTATTGCTTGTGGAGGAATTTTACCATTGCTGTCAGCAGCCACATCGCCAACTGTAAGTACAATATTTCCACCTAGTGGACATACTAGAAATTGTTTTTACTAGTACAAACCACTATTTGCACCTGACTTTTCTGCTTTAGGGACTCCTGTCCCTTCTTTGCTAATTCCTTAAAAAAATTTAAATTTATAATCGCAACTGTTAAGCTTTGATATACAGAGTGTTTATAATATCTTGCATTTGAAATGCTAATTTTATTAGAGAAGTAGTACTAAGTAAGAATAATACTTCATAGATATTTAATATTTCATTTGAAAGAGAAGGCCATTAGGATCATGGTTACAAATCATGATGTAACAAAATTACATGCTTTATGATGGCTAGTCATTGATATTCATAAATCTGTTTTGCATGGCCACCATTTGTTTGCATGCCAAATGATACCAGAAGTCATCCCCTCACTAGTCTTGTTTATTTCTTCCTTCAGTCGGTCCTGACCTTTGTTTCCTTTTTTTTAATTTATTTTTTTAAATCTTGTATTTAAATAGCCTGATATTTTTATCCACTTTGATGTTCTTAGTAAGTTGTAATTTCTTAGCTCATCACAGTTCAGGCAGGCAGAGTAGCCTAATAGAATCCTTCATGAAAAAGGGAATATTTTGTAAATGCTGCGTTATTGTCAATAGTAATTGTAGTATTTGAATGTGACGCCTTGTCTCTGCATATAATATCTGTACCTATTTCTTTCATACTGAATGTTTTATCTTGAACATCCCGTAAGCATCTGCAACAAGTATTGATCTTTGAAAGGGGAGAAAAATGAGGCCAAGAAGGGACAAAGAGGCTCCTTGAAGTAATGTGTCTAGTAGGCACTAGAAGCTAAAAATGTAGTTTGGCTGTAAAAGCTCAATTTCTTGTTCTAGCCATTTAGCCATTGAGGTTACTTTATTTTGCCTCTACTATTACTTCTAGTTAGCTAGCAAAAAAAACCCACTGTTTTGCACAATTTTATTTGAAAGGTATGAACGTATAGACTAGCAATTTGCTAAACGTTAATACGACTTTCAGCCAGGCAATTAATGGTTAAATGCTGTGTCTTTACTATTTTCACTGCGTTAACTGGGGAAATATTTGCTATCGGCAAAAGTGCGAGACTCACAGGAAAGACTTCAGTTGTCTGTAGTCACAAGAATGACATCGAGATTGCTGAATAAAAGATTTTGCAAGTGCTTCATTGTAAATATTGAGAAGTTTGAGAGAGTGCACACCAAGCCATCTTGAGATGCAGGCTGTACTATCACTCTGTAGATAAAAGGACATTGGGAGGTATTTTTTAAAACAAACCTTTTAGACGTCATTTGAAAATGAAGATGTTTTCTTTGCCATCTTTTATATAAAAATATAAACCAGGCACAGTATTACTTAGGTTGCAATTTCACGGAATGATCATGGTGTTTCTTAGCTCTTATCTGGGTTTATGACACTGCAGATCCATTCTATAGAATAATAATTTTGCAGTTCATCTTTTCCCTCTATTCTGGATAATAAATATATATGTGTGTGTATAGGTAGATAGCTGATACAGCTATAAAAATTACACATCAATTTGTTAAAATATAGTGTGTTGATACAATAGCAGTGATTTTCATGCATTGATACAAAAGACTGCATTTTCAAATTTGTGTATTATGCATGCATTTATCCACTACATGGGAACTGTGCATATTACTTAAATGCTCAATTTTGCCATCTGTTTAGGATAATAAAATAAAAATAAATTGTGAAATAAACTAATTCACTAAAAGATCAGTAGCTGGCTTCAAACTGAATTAATCCTACTCTATGAAATTTTTAAAAAAATTATTACTTTTGTCCCAGATGTACAGGGAGGGTAGGGAGAAGTAATTGATAAAATCACAAATTAACTTCACCTGGAAATAACCGTTACTGTCTAGATGATGGTTTCATAATCACTTCCACCCAGCAGAGAGCTTCTTCCCTCCCATTCAACTGCATTCCTGTTCTGTCATTGTCTGTCCATAAACATTAGTGGGATTTATTCATCATTGTGACAGATACGAAGACCCCAGCACACCCTTCCTCCTTCTTGGAGAAGGTGCTATCCCTCAATATTGTTCTGAATCACAGTTATGAAGGGACCAGATGCCCTGTTGGGCATCAGACCACTTCTGAATATCCATCATATGATGAATGAAAAGAAGTTTCATACTGATTTTCAGACTTGTAATACTTTTACGTCCTTGAACTGTTGTGGAGAAAGTGGATGGACTTCTGGTTAGGAATATGTTTCTTCTTAGTCTTGAAAGGGCAAAGTTACAAAAGACTCTGTCTCGTTCTCCTTCCAAGAGCTGTAATTGGAAGAGAGAAGAGGTCTCAAGGTCTGAAACTGGAAGATTTATATGATGCCTCTGCTGCATAAAAACACTTATGGCAGGTCTCCTAGCGACACTTTCTGCCATAGTAACTCTGAAGGGAGGAGAGAGTCAATATGCTTTCTCCCTCACCGATTCAAAGAATCACAGAATGGTTGAGGCTGGAAAGGCACCTCTGGAGGTCATCTGGTCCAACTGGTTCAAGCAGTTGCCCAGGACTGCATTCAGATGGCTTTTGAGTGTCTCTGAGGATGGAGACTGCACCACTTCCCTGGGCAACTTGTGCCAGTGCTTAGGCACCCTCACAGAGAAAAAGTGTTTCTTGATTTTCAGATGGAAGCTGCTGTGTTGTAGTTAATTACATTAATGAATATTTTTTTCCACAAGACATACAGTCCAAATTTTGTGTTGCATCTCATGAATCCCTTCCAACCTCAAACATTCTATGATTCGGTGTGATTTTGTGATTCTGTAGTTTAAACTGGGCATGGTATTAGAAGTCCATTCAAGCAGTACTGCACTACTCTTAACGAAAGCAAGCCTTCCACGTGTTCCATAAGCTACCCTACTGGGTCAGCCTAAGGGCCCGGCTAGTTTGGCATTCTGCCTCCAATGGTGACTGTTTGCAGCTTACATCAAAATACAGAAGTCAGAGCAAACGTATTGATTGCTCTAATGATACTTCATTTCAGCATTTAGGATTTTAACAGCTAGAGAGGGTGTCTGGGCTGTCATGTTTAATAACTACTGAGGAATTTATCCTTCTAGGCTTTATCTAATCTTTTTTGAAGCTACTTATGCTTTTAGCCGCCATAAAATCCTGTGGCATTGAGTCTGACAAAGTAATTATATAACCATTGAAGCACTTCTTGTCTTTGTTTTTTTTTAAGCCTGCCTAAATGTATAAAGTATGTGCCTTACTGTTTATGCTATGAAGGAGTGGTTAATCATGTCTTTATTCATCTCCATATCATTTATGACTTTGTGGGCTTGAGTCGTATCTCCTGGTGTGCCTGTTGGAATCCACAGAGTCTTCATCTTGTTTAGTCTGTCTTTGGACACCTCTGATCTTCCATATCTCTGTTCTGTGGAGCTTTTCTGGGGTCTCAAAACCCTCACATTTTGTAGATCCTGTAGAATATGTATATTCAGTTTATCAACAAGTATGAGCTCATTTTACTTCATTTCTTCCTTTTTCACTTTCATGAATGAAGACTCTCAGATAGTCCCACTGAAGGCATTTTGGGCCCATATTGAAATTTTGAAGTAGTAGTTCTTTTTTATTTCCTCCTAATGTATTGTATTTGTGGCATAGGACACATACTTACATCTACTTCCAAAAATTAGTTTACTTTTTGGTCTGGAATAATGAAAAATTAAAGCAAAAAGGCTATAGAACAGACCGTAAAGGTCATTCCATCCTTTTACTTCGGGATGATAAAACACGATGGAATTCAGGAAGAGATTAGGGTAAATTTAGGTATCCACTTTGAAGTACTCACACTTGGACTAGGTTTCCATCCAGTGGAGATCTACTCAGTAGAAGCAAAGGATTCAGCTGTCTGTGATGTAGTGGCTGGTCAGCCAGATCCCTGTAGGGTCCCTCGACTGCAATGACTGTTAACCTGGAGCTGAGTCCAGTCTCTTTTTACGAGGTAGCTTTCTTGTTTTCTAATGGAGAAGGTGACAGACAGAAACACAGAGTTCCTTTATCGATCTTGCAGTCCTGTCTATCCACAGTTCCTGGACTTCAGTGTGTCAGTTTGAGCTCAAGCAAGGCCTTGTCCTGGGCTGCTCGTTCTTAAACAGTCCTAAATGTCTGTTACAAAACATTTCTTCCCAACAAGTCTGCTGTAAGAGTTAGTTATTATTACATGTGTCCCATTGCCTCTCATTTTTTTTAAAGGCGTTTCAACTATTTCTCATTAGTAGAATAGATGCTGAATATTGGATGCTTGAATTAATTAAGGCTATATGCAGAAAAGAACCAAGAAAAAAGAAAAGGCTATATGCAGAAAAGAACCAAGAAAAAGAACCAAATGACTTTCAGAATATTGGAGGAATTGCAGGGTTTTTTTATCTTTTGTGCAACAGATTCTTTCTTGGGTTCCCTCCCATGCTGGAAAAGCAGTATACTGTCACAGTTTCTTTAAAAAGATGACTGTTTGGGGAACTTCCCATTTCAAAAAGACTTTTTCCTTTGCATAGTTAGGATTTGGGGTGAAATGGCAATTCTTCTGGGCTGGGTGGAAGATTAATCCATGATCCCTTGTCTGCTGTAGAACAGGCAATCTTAATTATGGAATTTCCTCACTATTGAATGATTGTAATAGAAATCTGCCTTTTGCCTTGCTTTTTTTTTAATCCAGACTAGGATGATCTGAATAGTGCTGTGAACAGGAGCCTTTAAATATGAATAGGAAGAAGAAAAGAAAAAAATGCATTATCTGTGAAAACAAAATACTCACAAACTTGTGAGTGACTGAAGAGTGCAGTGAAGATTACGCATCTGTATGGAATACAGGGGAAATTTTACTGTAATTCACAGTAATCTATTCCCACGTGTTTTAGTATTTCCCTTGGTTTCAGTTCTATACCACCTCTGTCTCAGGGTCTGTACAAGGGATTGCTTCAAATGCTGGTGTTTTTAAAGGGTTGTCAGTTGTATATATGAAACAATTTGAAATTGAAGCAAATATTGACAAAAAAATCTAACCAGTTTTGTTGTTTTACAGCATAAGCTGGAGTGTGTTCCACTGTTGATTCTCAAGTCTTGGTTATTAAATTGGGGATATTAGATAACTCTGCCAATATTATAGGGAGGTCATAAAATATAAAATATTGATTTCCTTTTTTTTTTTTTTCTTTCTGTGGGGGAGGTCTTTGAGGCTTTTTTTTAATTACAGCTGTAAGGAAGGCATTTTTAAGATGGTGTACAAGTGTGAAAGAAGCATATTTGGGGAGCTGTAAGGAAAAAGGTTTGCAGAAGATGCTTTCTGTTAGTAGCAGCTGGTTGCCAGATAAAACACTTTGCGTACAAGCTAGGAATTTGAGGTAATCATTGCTTACTACAAGGACAGCAGCTGTGACAAGGACTTGAGGACACTGAGTGAGGCAAAAGAAATTTGAGGAGTTGAAATATATGTGACAATTGAGAGTAGATTTCCAGACCCCTTGCAATTAGTTTGTTTTTCCACTTACTCTGTGAAGCCTGTAATTCTAAATTCTTGCTTGCAGCATTTAAAGCATCAGCTCTCAAATTGTAATCTGAGGGCTGCTGGTGTTACATGAATGGCTGTCTACAAAACTCAATTAAACATTTAAAGACAGCCCTTATTAGGTCTGTGGATGAAAAGCCAAGATGAGATATTTTTCTGTAGATCCTGTATATAGTGTTTGCATCATCGTGTTCATGACTCATGTGATGCCCCAGGTGCTGTGTGATCTATAACAATTCTGAGAATCCACAGTGGCACACTGATGTAAAAATTGTCAGCTGGTAATGGAGAGATAATAGTTGGATCCAGCTGCAAAAGAGGAAGAGGCATTTAAAAGTTGGTTGAACGTGGTATTTTCTGTTCCAAAAGGGAAGTGAGCAGTTTGTTTCAGCTTGTTTTTCTTTCTGTTAGATTAGGTTTCTCCACTATTTAAATGACAAAAATACCAACATACCCTTGAAAATTCATTTTCTTTCTCTTTTGAAAACATAACCAGTGAAAACTTAAGGATTAGTTCCTAGCCCATTGTGATAAGAGAGAAAATACTTCAACCTAAAACTAAAACATAAAAATCTAACACACTTATTTAATTGTGAACATTGGAATTTGAAGACTAATTCAGTGTCAGGGGCTTAGTGAATCTTTATTTTTTTTTCTGTGGTTCAAAAGCGTTCAAATATCCAGTGTAATATTGGTTTAGGCTGAAGAAATCGCACCCAAATGTAATATTGCAATGAGCTATCTTGAGTTGCTTCAAAGGAAGGAGCGTTATGCATGAAGAACCAGTTTGCTTTTTGTGATTTATATTTGTTTTGTCAATAACTACTTTATTACATTTCAGTTGAATGGCTTGTTGTAAAACACTCATTTTATTTCTATATAATCAGTGAAAGCATTACTTTGGTTTACATTGCTTCATAAAATTGCTCTCTGTACTATATAAAAGATGTACATTGGTTTGGAAGAATCAGTGTTTACATGAACTCCATAATAATACAAGATTTACAGTTTTCCTTGTGCATAGCTATCTCTTAGAAGTCTTTATTTTCAAATGTTCATGCTGAGCTCAAATGTTTTGCTGTTTGAATTCTAAATTAAACAAATGTATAATTCCAAGATACTAATTTGTTTCAATTTTGCATTGTATTTTTAGTTAACTTAAATAATTTTCTTTTTCTTTTATTGTTGTGATCTGTTGTCTGTTTTGTCTGTTGCATGTCCAGGGTTCTAAGGTTAGTATTGCTGCTGTAAGTTTCAGTTTTCTGCATTTTCAAAAATACCTTATTTTTGATCATTTACTATTTTGGCATTATTATTATTATTATTATTATTATTATTATTATTATTATTATTATTATTTTCCTATATCATGTTGTAGGATGTAAATAGGAATGTATTGGGTGTAGTCGTTAACTTTTCCTAACACGGTTCCCTTGAGTATATTAATGCATTGTCAAGTGTGATGCTTACTGTTAGCTGCCGGACTGAGCGGAGGCAGGTCTGTGAGCTAATTTAAGTTATAAATGTGGTTGTCAGTAGAGAAACTCCTTTAGGCCCTGAACATGTTAATTGTATGGGAGAGTTGTTACTGCTCTTAAAATAAGCTGTGTGGTCATGAAAGAGTGATCACTTTTTAAAGAGTTTTTGAGCTACACCTATTTAAAATATTGCTAGTGTCTGAAGGCAGCTTGATCAACAATGGTGCTTATTTTAAACCTCATTAGAATATCAGTGTGCTGTATTTAACAGGTAGAACGGATGGTAAGTTTTGCTGTAAAAAATTGTCAGTCTTTTTTTTTTTCCTTCCATCCAGCAGAATTTTAGGGAGATTTGTAAAAAAAAGAGATTTTTTTTTTTCAATTCAAAGTTTGCAAAAATCTTGGCAAAATAGACTAATATGTCATATAAACTGAAATTCTTATATAATTTAAAAAAATAAAGCGATAGATATTCTGAGAAGGCTTAAGACTATGATTGATGCAATACGGTTGAAGCTTGAGAAAAATCAAGAGCAGGCAGTCAATCGGCTGCTAGCAAGCCTGATGTTATTTCAAGCATGAGTTCGAAGTTCAAGTTTCTGTAACCACCTATGAGTTTTTCTAGCAGACTGTTATGGCTATAGATTTTTGCAAATATATTTTCTCCGGATGAGTGCTTTCAAAAATGATGTTCCCGTCTGTTATAAAAAGACAGCAACTTATTTTTTCCAAAAAGTAGGAACACAGCACACGCTAAGCGGGGGAGACCTGGCTTAAGAAGATAGGCTGGAAATTGTGAGAGTTGTCGTTTTACCATTTTTCTGATATTATTGAGCAGATCAGACAGATGACAGCCCTTCCCAAATCACTCATGTAACTGACATGTTACATCCTTAAGAGAAATTAAATGAAGTGGTATCCATCATTGTGGTGACACATGCCACATTATATCCTTCATCTTTCAAAACAGTTGTTTTCTTAATACTGTTTGGCACGGTTTGCACTTTTATAATTTTGGATGTAAAATATTCTAAAAAGTGACGCATGAGTGAGGATACTAATTTTTTAGAAGTATGGAATAAAGGATTTTTTAGTTTTCTGTATGTCTTTTTCTTTGGAAGGAAGTGGCCTTAACAGCACAAAATATATTTTGAAAAAGAATTTTGTAGGTACTACTAGCAAATAAATAAAAATAAATGAACACAATGAAAATAATACTTTTCAAAGGGACCGAACTCTGTGTTCAGAAAAGCCCTGAGATCTGAAATCTTGATGACAATCAATACGAATCAGCTATCTATAAACAATTTTAAAAATAGTCTTTAGGCATATAAATGTGGACTGACTCAAGTACTAAATCCGGTTTTCAATTTTGCCTAGCTCCAGAGGTAAAAGTGTTTAAACATATTTATTTTTTTAATTGTCCTGGTTTGAGGCTAAACTCCTGAGTCTCTTTCTCTCTCTCCTGCCTCTCCTCGGAGAGAGGGGTGGAGGAGAGCATCCGTCGTTGCCCCTGAGTGGCCAATCCGGCCCAAACCACGACATTAATTAAACTTACCGCTTCCTCAGTTATCTGCGCTCTTAGACACCTGAGTGCATTTGAAAACATGACTCTGGACGTCTAAGTGTCTTTTTGGAGAAAATAATTTAGATTTTAGATTTCAGAAATATTGACCTCATTCGGCATTTTCTGTGAAATCCCGTTTAAGAAAGTCCAACACTACATTAGGAAAGAAATGGGCATTCTCTGGGAAATGTGAGCTGCGCGCCATATAACTTGTCGCATTTTTACTTCCCCCCCGTTGCTGTCATGAGGGAGTAAACGTACTCTCTTCTGATCTCCAGGAGAATTGGACTCTGTCAGGTTCCGATATGGTATAAGCATTCCCAGGGAGAATCAACCCATGGAAACAGGGCAAAACTGTCTGTGTTTTCCCACTCCACTCCTCGCATTTACTTGTTTATCTAAAGAAATGTAAAAGCTCTACAGACAGTAATTACTTTCATCTGTAACCTGTCAGTTTACTTAAGCTATGGAAGAATGTAAGAGGACGTTGCACCCTTATATATCATGCATTGCTTTACCATCTGGCCGCACTTTGTCTTTATGTAATTGCTAATAACTTTCTCATTTATATTAGAGTTTTTTCTCCTCTGTTACAGCATGTAAATTTAAATAGTTTTCTCTTTTCATGCTGTCTTACTTTGAATTTCACTCACAGTTTATGTTAATGGTAATAGTAGAAGATTTTTAAACAATTTTCAATGTATTTGTCATTAAGCATAACAATTTAGATTTGTATGTGTATGTGCTGTCTTTATATTTCAGTCGTGTTCAAACTGTTTAATTCAATTATCTCCTTTTAAAGACTGAATTGGAAAATATTGAAGTGACGCAAGGAATGTCAGCAGAGACAGCAGTAACTTTTCTCAGCCGTCTGATGGCGATGGTTGATGTGCTAGTATTTGCCAGTTCTCTAAATTTTAGTGAGATTGAAGCTGAAAAAAACATGTCTTCTGGAGGTCTAATGCGACAGTGCCTAAGGCTTGGTAAGTCAGCAGACAGCGTGTATTAAATAATTACTTACAGATCAATGAGCTACAGATGGATCAAATAGTGACACGTGTAGGAAAGGACCTGTACTGACAATGATGTGATAAAATAAAAATCCCATCTATTATTTATTTGGTACAGTTTTAAGGTTGATTCACATTAGGCACAAGAATAAGCTAAAATAACATGTCTGAAATTGTTCTTTCATATGTATTTCAAGTTGTATATATTTTGGGGGAATAAAAATATTAAATATAAGTAAGTAAATGGAGTAAACCTTTTTTTTTTTTCTTAAAACTGCTTTGCTACCTGCATCTTGCAGGTTTCCTTATCCAAGTCTCCATGGATTTGGATGACTACTTATAGGCTATGTAAGATTAAAAGCGTGGGATGCATGTGCAGACTCTGTAAATGTTAATATATGTTGCAACAGTCTGGCACCTATCTTCACTATTTGCTGTATACTGTTACAAGTAATTTAGGAAATTTAAAAATTTATGAATAATTCAAACGATCCTATGCAAACTACATCACTTTGTCCTTGTGAACATTGAATTTTGACTGTCATCTGGCATGATGCTGTTTTGCTAATATTATATCCCACATCCTTTTTCATCTCTCAAATGATGAATAATTTTTGTACTCAGATTTTGTCCTGTTATTATTCATACCTCTTATTAGGTCATTGGTAATTGTACTGCTTCTGGTATAAAACTTGTGGTTTATTCTCAACGATCAATTTTCATCAAATTCTAAATTGCCACCTACTATTTTTTTTTCTATTTTAGCTGTACATAAGTACTTTCAGATTTTAAGTGTTGATAACTGATCGATAACATATGAGAGCTCCAGTTTAGGGACTAATCCTTTTCAGATTTTAATATAGTGATATAGCAGTTATGTAAAACTTTTAGTTATTCAGCTAAAGAATGAAATGAATAAGTCACCATAATGCTTTCTTTGTACCAACAGTCTAATGTGAGAACTATGTTGCACTTACTATTTGGACATGGTTATTGACATATCAGACTAGATATGCAGACTGCTAATTGATGTTCTGAATATAATAATGAGAAAATATTCTAATTTGTAGCATTTTCGTAACTTCTTTTTAGTTTGTTGTGTGGCTGTGAGAAACTGCTTAGAGTGCCGGCAAAGGCAGAGAGAGAGAGTGAACAAGACGTCATTAATCGGCAGTAAAACTCAAGATGCTCTTCAGGGTGTAACTGCAGCAGCAGCAACCAAGGTAACCCAGTCTTTAGTCACCAACAGCAATGACAAGTCTGTACCACTGCTTTATAGGATCAGAAAATAATTGTTACTGCTTTCTCAAATATTTGGCAAAAGCTTAGGTTTTTGCTATTAACTGGCTCGAAGTAAAAGTATGTGGGGGGCGGTATTCGAAACAAGAAAATGTTAATGCAGTAGTATGACTAAGAGCAATTTTTAACAGCTTTTTCTTTCTTGCTTGGTCTACTTCAAAGAGCAAGTCCCCTTACTCACATCTGTCATAAACACCTGCATAGCTTTTTTAATCTGTCAGGGCACTTGCCGTTTTGATGATATCCTACAATCACATCTTCGTTGGTGGAACATCCGAGTCCCGGTAACTTCGACAGACCTTTGCGTGCATATTAGACATCAGTATTTTCTGTCTGTATTTAGGAATTAAACTTGTTCAATATTCAATTACAACTTAGTTTTTCCGGTTTCATTAATTTATTGTTCATCTCTTTTTTTTTTTTTAACTTGTTTACAGCTTTAAGATTTTGTGAGTCCTGAAACTAAAATCTCAAAAGAATTTAGCACAGCCCACAACTAAAATACAGCACTTTGTATGATGTAAAGGATTCCTTTTTTTGCTACTATATTTTCATTACTAAGTTCAGTGTTTTTTTCTTCTCTAAAGACTTTTTTAGATAGCATTTAAAAACTCAGCTCCTTTCACAGTATTATTTCATGAAATCTCACAGAAACATTACATTTCTCCATGTTTACACGTTCAGGGCAAATCAAATCAGTATAAGGAGACTTTTAGGTGTTTATGCATCATTTGTAATACATTATCATTTTTTAAAGGAAGCATTCTACTCTATGCTTTTGTAATGATAGCAGTTATTCTGTAAGTAGCCTGTAATAATTCTCAGTAAAATGAACATAAACTGATTTTTTAAAAATATTTCTGCTCATCGTTTTTAAATTTAACACTCATATTAGAAATAACTTATTGTACTGCTATGAAACAAATGTAATCTAAAATAGCCTTTTGTGTTCAAATTATTATCTTAACTCTGGGAAGAGATACAGTTGTTCTGAGGTTCTGGGAAGTTGTAACAATTTGTATCTAAATAGTATTAAGACAATAATTCAAAACATTGCTTTATTTCTAGAACACTTGTCTGAGTAGTATGTTGGAAGTATATTGGTAGTAAAAAAGCATCTAAGATTGATGCAATATCTAAAATAAGTGTCAAATTAAGGTTCTAACAGAAATGCTTTGATATTTGGAGGGGAAAAAAAAATCTCACTACTTTTTATTTTTAGACTCCCCTTGAAAATGTCCCCAGCAATCTTTCTCCTATAAAAGACCCTGATAGGCTTCTTCAGGATGTTGATATTAATCGTCTACGAGCAGTTGTTTTTCGTGATGTGGTAAGTAATATGTGCTGTAATTCTTTCTTCTGCAAATCATCACTTATATTTTGAAAGAGATTTTGATTGTACCGGAATTAAAAATATCCTTCATGTGTTGCACTTCTTATATTATCTGCAAACCATCTGCTCGTGGCTTTGTGACTACCAGCCACTTTCTGCACTTTAAAGTCATACTGGTAAGCTATTTGAGATTAGTAGCTAACTGTGACTAAGTCAGGTCCATCTTATATTAGCCAAATAGTCACAGCCAGAATAAATCAGTTATGACCTATGTTGATTAAAACTGTATTACTAAAGGCATTGGCTATTTGTCCAGGGTAGGAGGAAGAATTATTATATGTATTACAGAACTGCAGCAAATTGATTTATTAAGACAATTTTCACTTCTGCTAAATGTATATATACATATACTATATATAAACACATATAAAAAAGTTTTTCAGATTTGTCAACAACTTTTTTTAGCATAAAACTTCAGCACAATGTGTTTGTTTTTGAAAGAAGTACAATAGTAATTATTATATATATGCAAATAGATATGTTATGTTTAAAATTCTCCAACCCAAGTTCAAGTGGATTGAAGTGAAGATTGAAGTGAAGACTGAAGTTAGAAATAGCTTTAAAAAGAAGAAAGTAGAACTCATCACAAAAAAAGTTATCTGTCAGAATGACCTGATCATCTTGAAAGGGCAAGGTTGAATTTGGGTGGAGATCTTCTGTCGCCTACTCTTTTCTTCACGAAAGGAGAAGGGAATAGGGGAAATATTGTTTCTGGCATTTCTATGAAAGAACTTAATAAGAGGATCTCTAGTTATTTTAAGACTTGCAAAGACGTGCTGCCAGATGAACACCAAAAAACATGGAAAGCAAGCACTGGATTTGTAATAGAAAATGCATACTTGTGGAATTGAGACAATGTGAAACCACTGTAGGGGTCGATAGGGGCTGACGTCTTAATTCTACCATGTTGGGTTTCACATCATAATAGTAATAAAAGACATTTCAGTTGAACTACAGCAACTTAACTCTGTTGGGATGATATCTAAGCCATAAATGGTAGTTGCCACAGAACAGCAGACTACTTGGGGTGGGAGGACAAGAAGACAGCAACGTTGTTGTGGTCCTAGCATTAAATTAAATCAGAGTCTTGGAAAAACGGGATTGCTGCTGACAATCCTGTTGAAGGAGAGGTCAGAATGTGCGAACTGGGATTTGTTACTGGAAGAAAAACGATGGTCATATCCCTCCTGCTTTTACACATTACGAGAAGCTGTTATGCCTGCTTATGCATCCACCGTTAGCTAGAAAAGCAACAGCAAGCTTACTTTTCCCTCTCAGCCGTAGTACCCTTTACCTTGTTGTGGCAGGAGCTTTCAGAGTTTCATCCTTGGGACAGCCAAAGTGAGTTGCCCTTGTTGTTGGGAAGCCTTGAAAGCACTCTCAGACCAGAGTCAGGCTTCTGTTCTGAAAAGCCCATTCACTCCATAGTCCCAGAGATTTCTGTAGTGGCCAAATTACTGTAAAATTCAGTACTTAATCACAGAATCACTGAATGGGTCAGGGTTGGAAGGGACCTCTGGAGATCATCTAGTCCAACCCCACCATTCTTGACCACCAGGGCATATTGCTGGCTCATGGTCATCCTGTTGTCCCCCAGGACTCCCAGGTCCCTTTCCACAGAGCTGCTCTCCAGGAGGTCAGTCCCCAACCTGTACTGATGCATGGGGTTATTCCTCCCCAGATGCAGTACCCTGTACTTGCCCTTGTTGAATTTCATAAGGTTTCTCTGTGCCCAACTCTCCAGCCTGTCCAGGTCACGCTGTAAGGTGGCACAGCCTTCTGCCACGTCAGCCAATACATGCTTTGTGTGTAGCACTGCATTGAAAATCCATTAAATGTTCTACATAATCCATTTGCTACTATGCTAACAGATATAATGTTTCAGGTATTGTTTATTAAGCCTTGTGATGATCTTGTGTGAAAATTCTATGGAGAACTGTTCGATATTTTAGGTCTGTTCCTTTTTCTCCAACGCAGGACGACAGCAAACAGGCTCAGTTCTTAGCTTTGGCAGTAGTCTACTTTATTTCTGTTCTGATGGTCTCCAAATACCGCGATATACTAGAACCACAACGAGAAACTGCAAGGTCTGGGAGTCAGGCAGGTAGAAATATCAGACAAGAAATAAATTCACCAACAAGTACAGGTATGTTTGTTTTCTTCAAATGTTATTTGATTATTATTTTTTTTTAGAAAAGTATTTTTAGTGAGAAGCTGAAGATCTTAATAGGAAATTACTTGCTACTTTCTTCCTCTATAATAATTCATTTCTTTAACATACACTGGCAGATTTCAGTTATTCTGTATATTTGCTTATAGGGTGTAACTAATTTTCATTTGCATATTGATTTTTTTATGCCTCTTTTTTCTTTAATTTGAAAATAATTAAAAAGAAACAGGGTGCTTGATGGAGTTAAAGCTGTATAGTACAAGCTGGTTAATCAGCACAACTTCCTGAATCTGTTATTTGTTAGCAAGAACAGATATCTTTATACTATGAACTGGATAAACAGCACACACAGCTGTTTGCCCATGTGAACTCCTTTTGTTTGAATGAGGAGGTTTTTGCAAGGGTAGTGGTGGAGTACTTTCTTGGAGTCCTGCTGCGTTGGTGCCTGCAGTTAAAAGCCCATGGAAACAATATAATAAAAAGGGAAGCATTTCTATTGCCTGCTTTGACTGAAGTGTTTGTGATTTTTATTAGTGGTAGTGGTTTTTACTAGCATGTGTTCTTCAGCCTGAGAGGGAGGGAGTCTGTTAGCTGTCAGAACCCATCAGAAATTAGGGATCCACACTCTACCCCGCTTTGTTTGAAATATTTTACACTGTCAGTTCAGTAGGTTTTTTCAAGTCCAATTGGATTGATTATAACTCTACCTTCTGTGTTAAAAGAGCTGAAAACAGTAACTGAATTTGTCCATGAAGCTCTTCATGTATCTTTTTCCTTTTGTATTGATTTTTAATTACTTTCTTCATTTATGGAGTTGCTAATTTTCATTCTTCATAGAATTTATCTTCTAGTTTGTGTCATATTTACATTTACTCACTATTTTCTGATTCATCATGATGTTTTAATTTACTGCTTATACATAATTTTTAAAGTCCATGTGCTTGTAAGCTTTCCATTTTAAATATACTACATGAACGTAGTCAATTACGAGAAATCATAATTCTTTGTGCCTTCCTGGTTATATGTTATGGTTCTGCACTAAGAAGCCGCTAGTTTCAGTGAACTATTTCATCCATGATTGTCTTGCCTGTGTGCGCGTGTATATATCTATATCTATCTGTGTCTCTTTTTCCCCGTGAATGTTGCTCTTGAAGTGCCCAAATAATAGGTATGCTGTTTCCTATCTCTTGATACAGAACTTGTTTTCTTCCTTTAGAAATGCATTTTTTTGTTGATAATACCATAATTGCATGTTTCAATGAGATAGGATATCTGTCATGGATCCACAGTGGACCAGGCCACACATGAATACTAGCTGGCTCACATTTGATTCCATGATTTTCTCCACAGTTGTGGTCATACCATCTATCCCTCACCCAAGTTTGAACCATGGATTCCTTGCCAAGTTAATTCCTGAGCAGAGCTTTGCCCACTCATTTTACAAAGGTAATATTAACATCATCTCCTAACCTGTTTGGGTGTTCTTATTTAATGTAATGTAATTCAAGAACTAACTGTGATGTAATTGTTGATAAATAAGTATACGCCTCAGGTTACATGGAGATCAGACCTGACGATACCTTTAAAACTTTTAACTTCCTGCCTACATTTCTCTAGGAAATCTCTTTCCCACTTTTACTACCATTTATTAACTTTACTTACTATGAAATACAATAAAATAAAATAAAAGCACTCAGGAGGAGGGAGTGGATGAAGACAATTTTAAATGCTTTTGGTTTGTGGTTATTCTGCTACAATATTAGGTCCATGAAAATAAAATCAGGCCTATTTGAAAAATATTGCATACCACATAAAGTATGTAGTCCTTTTGTAGTATTCCCTTTCCCCAGATCTTTTCCTGTGCTTTTGCCTTCCTTTCTCGCTTTTTTTTCTTGCCCTCTTGATGGTATGTAAACCTCTGATATTGTATGTATTGTGAATTATTTTATGCCTGTTAGTTAATGTGCTGTGCTTTTCTTGAAGGAAACCGCTTGTTTGACCAGAGCAACTATTATATGTTTTGGGCCTGATTTGTTTTGTTTGTTTGTTTGTTTGTTTTGTTTTAATAGATACTATATAATGTAGGGAATATGTTTTTCAGATGTCGTTACTTGAAAAAGAGAGGCTTATCTGAATGTAACTTTAGCCAAGTTTGCATGTACATTTCCCTGTTTATTTGCATGCACTGTGCTGCGAATACAGAAATGTAAAATAATTAAAAAATTTTATCTGATGAAAATGTTCTTGGTATAATTTTGAAAAATCTCAATGGGTAAAAAGATTGATTTATAAAAAGCCTGAGAGATTTAAAATGGCATCCTGTTTATAACGAACAGAAATAGTTAGCTTCCTACTTTAGTAATAATGCAAGGTATATTTATCATACACTGTTCTGGGAAAATTACCTCAAAATACTCATTACATCAACTAAAACTGTCACTATGTTAATCTGGCATTTCTTAAACTTTGGTGTGTGCATGTATGTATATTATAAATTGGTTTACATTCTAGCAACTAGTAAGCAAGGCTTTGTGATTTTGATTAATAAGACTATTGTCAGCCTTACAAAAGAAAAAAATATTTTGGATCATTCAATTTCCTGATGTAATATTCTTTGTTGTGACAAAGTTGCATTTGTATGATTTAATCCATCGTTGATGAAAAAAGGAATCATTTGCTATTAGTTCAGAAAAGTACTACAGTACTATGTGATACTACAGAATAAACCCCCAAAATTCATTAAATATTGCTTTCTCATCTTTTTTTCTTTTGCATTTAGAGCATGTTTCTGTGAATCAGGCATAGGATATTTTAATTTTAACCACCTTTGCTTGAAAATCGGGGTTGGTTAGACTGCCTCAAAACACAGCTATTTAAAGACATTTCAATTTTTAATTTTAATTAAATTTAATACAATAAAAGTAAATTATGCAACATGAATGAGATTATATTGCTATTTGTGCAAAGCTTGAGGTTTGATATAATGGGTGGCAAAAGGAGGGGAAAAACAAATAGTTTTTCTTCTTATTCATATATAGTACATGAATAAAATATACATAACAAAAGCAGAAAAAAAGTTTAAGAAAAAATGCAGGCAGCCATACAAACTCAACAAAATATTTCAGATAAAGCATTTTTTAAGAATCGTGTCTTCTATACTCTTATCTATAGTACTTGTTTTACCTTGAGTTCAAGCAAAATACAGTTTTGTTTTTAAAATAGTTCAATAGAGCTGTAGTAAAAGGGTGAGCAGGATACAAAAGAAAAGTGTTTTGGCTTTAGAAGCAAATTACTCAACAAAGGAAATGTTATCTCTAGCTATTTCATTTGTTGATGTCATTACATCCTTCGAGGTTTTAACTCTGTGAGGTCTCAGCCTCTTATACTGAACTGCTTCACCCACTAGAGAAGAAGAATGTTTCCGCTTTTTATATTCTGATCCCAGTTCCTCAGTCGTTGAGCAACATTAGCAGGAAGTGAAATGAAAAAAAAATAAAATTGCCAACGCTGTCAGAAAAGGCTAAAAGTCAAAACCTATTTTGTCATTGCAAGAATCTTTCGTTCCAGTGGGTAAGCCAATTGCTTTGCTTTTAGTGATCTGACATGCTTTCGGATGTTGGCAGCAAGCATGTAATATTTGAATATTATTTTAAATTTTAAGGTATTTTAACATATGATAGAGTGGTTTAATGTAGCATTTAAAAGCAAAGACGTATTTTTAAAGCAAAATCCTATTTATTAAAAAATGGATAAAAAGTCAGTTGTTACATGGGAGTAAAGTCTCTGTATTTTATTCATTCCACACGACACTAAATGAATGTAAAGGATTTGGTTTTTGTCAGTCCAATTCAATACAAAAATTGCATCATTATTGTTAGAACTGTACATGACTTTTTCGCGAGAGATCTCTATGAATTTAGGGAGACAGATTGTCTGCTTGAAAGAAATCTATTTTTAGTAGATGGAATCTGCTACTCTGACCAGGTAACTTGTCAGGGGAAGGTTAAGGTAGGAGTAGGTATATTATCGGTATTGCTGATTTTGTTCTTAGTGATGTTCCTTTTTTTTTTCTTTACATGGGGCAATATCTTTAGTTAAAATATATTTAAGGCTGTGTGAGAACCTACTTGTCTCAGGCACATTAGAGTATGTGGTTGGTGTATGCTGCTTATGAGTAACTACAGCTGGTGTCAAGTGCAGGTTACAAGAATTTTCAACATCATTATACTTGATATGAAACTTTTCGGTTCTCATCATATAAAATGTTGACCTTCGCCTAGTTTATTGAGGGTCTTATATACAAATAAAATGTAGTGTTGAAATAAAAGACTTTAAAATACGCTTTGCAGGGAAACATATTCTACCTTTACTTACAAATGTTTGTAGGTGGTAAAATAAGTAGGTGGTAAAATAATATTTCTTTTACTGTTAATCAAATATTGTTCACAACCTATATGTTATCTCACGGTGCTTAAAGGAGAAGGGACAAACCCAGGAAGCAAAAAATAAACCAATGGTGTCCATGACTACCATTTAACAATAAATATGTTTATTTCTTTATAATATTCTATACTTCTACATTTATTTTTCTTTCTAAACTGATCCACAGGGATAAGAAAAATGTGTTTCTACCTGTAGATTTACTCCTTCTCATAAATTTTTCACAAGTCCTTGGGTTTCTCCTATTAGTTCCTGGAAACTTTAAAGGGTCTGCAGAACTTCTAAAATAGTCTGTGCTTAGACAAAGCAGAACTTGCAAAATGAAAAGAAAGCTCCCTCTCTTTTCAATTTAGGTCGTATGTAGTATTACTCTTTGGAGTAATTTATTATCAACAGGAAAACAGGAGATCAGAACTATTCTTTTGCATCTCGAGGATGTCTGAGAAACAGAGTCCTACAAAACTAAATGTTGCCAGACTTGCTTCTTTCTGTTCACAGTACCAAAGAATTAGAATGAGTTAGACTTTTGGGATGTCATATGGCTCAGTTTCTCTGCGTTTGTGAAGATTTCAAAATGGAGACTTTAAACCAAGAATTATTTAAATGCAGGAGCCTATCAAGTGGTCTAAAAAGTTGCCTGGCCTTACAGACCTTTTGGTTCGTCAGATTTCTTCAACTGACTGTGGTGAAGTTCTTCAACATAATTAAAATATGGAGGTGTAATAAAGATGGGAATGGCATTAAAAATGCTTTTGCTGGAAGGGGAGAGTTGGTTTCACCTGACTAGTCAAAGATGATAGAAGCATTCTTTATCATTCTCACTGTCTCTCACTGTGGGTATTGCAGTACGACCAAAAAATCTGTACTAGATTTTCAGTTTTTATCTCTAATCATCAGTCATATGAGAGTTGTACTTTCTGGAAAATACCAGTAGTGAATCAACATCTGAGCTAGTCATCCTAGTCTCTCTCTATAATTGGTGGAGACACGTTAGGGCATATTTAGGGTACAATTCACCTGGCTTGCTTTAAAGATCTACTCAAAAGAGAAATAAATTGGGCGCTAGAAATCCCTATCTTTTTCCACGCACTATAGATGTCATTGTAGACCTCTGCCTTGGTCAGATTAATCCTGGGTCCTTTGGCTAGGCTTAACTGAACTCCACACACAAAACTTGCTGTATGACAAAAGCTGGCATTAAATTCTTTAATCTCAGGCACTTAATCCAGTCTAATGACATGTGCCTTAGTAATAACCCCATCCCATAGACAGCTACAATTTGTTACATATATGTTCATAGATACATACCCTCCTTATGAGGACTACACATATATGGTTTGAAAGTAGGAACTAGATATCCATCTAAACATTCCATAATGTCTTCAATGTAATGATTGGCAGGCATGTTCCCTCTGTACCTGGCATCTAATTAATCTGAACAACGCATATCATTGTCCCTCCAATAGCACCTTATTTCTTCTCTACGTGTCTAACAGTGTGCAATGCAACTAATCTGCACCTTTCTCTGTTTTAAGGTATGTTTGAACAGTCATTTATTTCATTGTATGGTTGAGGGAATTTTCAGTTTTATTCTTTTTTGTCCTATAAGTATTCCAGTCTCCTTTTTTGCCTGCTGAGTCCTTGAGATCCTCGAAGGAGACTATTCTTTGCAGTCTGATGTACTCACAAACCCCTTTATAAGTCTTTGGCTTTCATCTTTAGCTGCATGTTCCACATAGATCAGGTGTGAGAAATCCTAGCTGTGTAGTATTTAGTAGAGAAGCAGTGCTAAAGCTTCATCTCTACTCCTGGTGATGAGGAATGGTTTCAAGTCCTTTGAAAAGCTTGCTTTCAAATTCAGAAGGATGAAGATAGTCCCACTAAGCAAAGCTACTTCCCATGGAAGGCAAACAAATTTCTATTTTATTTTGCAAGCAAATACCTGACATCAATTTTAACATCAGAGGAGATTCAGGTCTTTGTAGAAGTGTTATCAAGACTCCTACAAGGCTTCTGACTTCATGGCACGTTCTGAAAGTCCACCTGAGCAGTGGAACTTGCCAGTTTCCACAGCCATTTTAGGATAAAATTGTGTTTGTCAAGACATCATTAGTGGTCTTTACTTTTGGTCAGCAAAAACTACCCTTGAGAACTGAGCATAAAATGCTGAAATCTGTATTTCTGCAATGGCAGCAATTGGAGTAGCTTAGAAAAGAATGTTTTGTCCTCAGTTGATTTCTCTGGTAAGATAGGGATGTTTTCCCAGAATTGCTATGAAAATATCTCTGTTATGTCTGGAAGGTGGGGAAGTTGAGGCTGAAAAATTCAGAGTAGCCCTTTTTCTTACGAGGTAGAGGGTAATCAGGTCATATTTTGAGAGCAGAAATATCTGGTCATTGGAATAAGACACAGGAGAAACAGAGGAGCGTGGTATCTTCTGTTAATAGCAGCTAAAAAGCCTTCTCATGTAAAACCAACTAACCTCTTCTAATTACAGAATTTGAAGTCGTTTTAGCTATGGTAGTCAAGATCACTTAAGATGAGTTTTCTCAATTCTGGTCACTACTGAAGCTATCCTTGCTTACCTTGAAGGTTTATTGGGCTACTGTTTCTTTCAACAGTGCTTTCCACATCTCCAGCAGTGGAAAAGTGTGAATAATCTTCATTTTTTTTTACACTTCAGCTGGCAGCCTGTTAATTACTGGGAACACAGTTAATGTTAACCAAATAATGGCAAGGTGTTTTCAGTTGAAAACTGATGTTTCCGCTTAGCGTTATTCAGAGGTGTTTTGGAAATGAAAGCATCGCAAGAGTGCAATTCACCTTATAACATATTGTGCAAAGAAAATCAATATGTAGCTTATCACAACATTTTATCAAAAATGGATTGGCTTCTCAACTCCCTTGATATCACTGTCTGTATTTTTCCCAAAGCACTATAAATGAACAGATTTCTTAAAGGTATTTGCTGTGGATGGATTGGAAGCTATTGATTTTTTTTCTTGACAGAGCAAACTATATTAAAAAGTTGCAGAAACAGCTTTTTCTTTGAAGACAAATAAAGCATTTTTCTGATGTCATAGGTATACAGTACTTTGGGGTATTGTACATTGCTACACTGTTGGTTGTATTCCTAATCTAGTAGCATAGAGTTTTCCTGCCTGTTTTTAAACTAAATATTTTGCATAAGGGTAGCAGTCCAACTATGCAGAATGGACTAAAGGCCTCATTTACACTGCCTGTCACAATATCTTCTGCCTCCACAAAGTCTTGACAACATTTATGGCTCCATCTTCCTCAAAATTTAGTTGTACATATGTTTTCAAGAAACTGAGGGAAATGTTATAAGGGACATGGATGAGAATCATAAAATTCAAATTCTACTGAATTTCTGCCTGCTGCTCAAAATTATCATACTGCTTTCCTGATGAAATATATGCTGCTTATTCCAACTGCCTCTGAGAGGACATGCATTTGAAGATCATGATATAGTAATAAGGACATCTTGATCTAACATTTATTGCCCTTCACCAACTACTTAAGGCATCAGAAGAAGGGTTTGCATATTTTTAGTATAAGTTTAATCATATGTATGGAACATACTCTGTGCTTCACTGTTAACTTTTGTCGCTGGATGCTGTAAAACTAGGTGACAATTTTTTTTTTTATTTCTTTTGCAAGGAATGTCTAATCACAAAAACATCAGCTTTCTCAGTACAGGTCAGAAATACAGATATTATAGATCACTGCCAACTAATCTATTTTTTCATTATGTGTTTTTGAGTTTACACATGAGAAAAATGAAAACTAAGTAAAAAAATAGAAATTGACAAAAACTAGGGAAATTCACCTAGAAAAAATACATTACCGTATTGTTCCTAATTTGTATTTGGTTTTTGTTTCAAATGTTTTTATACTCTAAAGTTGACATTTCTTTAATACAACTTTTCATTTTCTTAAATTTATTCTATCTAAGTCTTTTTTAGTTAATGCCTTGGTAATGAATTGGTTTAGTACTGCTGGCATTTTGTTTGGCAACCAGGTAATCAATCAGACTGATGTACAGATGCCTTATCTATCAAGCACTGAGTGAAAGAGGTTTGATTAGTAAGGAGGAATTAGGACATTGATTAAAGACATTGCCTAAACAAATCAAGAGTTATATCTGTCATAAGTGGCTCTTTTAATACCCTTTCTTTGGTCAAGGTAGAAGGAGCTGCCCTGTCTGCCTGCTTGAGTCCAGACATGATTGTGGGGAAAGAAACAGATAAGAATTTTGAGGAATTTGAGCAAATAGAAGCAACTTCTAGTGATCAAAAAGAGAAGACATGCAGTTACAGGTGTCCAGCTGTGAAAAAAGGCTGATGATGACTCTGTCCTCTTCAATCGCTTCCCAACCTTGATTTCCCCACCCTGTCTCTCCTGCTCTATTTCTCTCCCATTTCAGAGCCTCTCTATTTTTCCTGGTCCAGAGCTACGTCCTTTTTTCTCACAAATCCACTCTGGTTCAAAGGAAATTCCAAACCCTCTGTCTTAAATCTCCTGTCTCAAGATCTGTACCCTTCCAGTTGCCAACCCTAGAGTCTTTCGTATCTGACCTTCCCCAGTCCCCCAGTTTTCAGCTGTGTTCCTCCTGCCCTCAGCCATTGGTGTCAGAGCCCTGGCGTATCCCTACTTGTGGCTTTCGCTCTTCCCAGCCAGATGCTGCGGTGCCATGCACTCTATTTCCACTTCTTCACGTACATGATTACCGGTCCTCTGTTAGACAGACAACTGAATCTGCGCTGTTGCATTGCCATCCTTGCAGAAGCAAAGGGCCAGCTTTTGTCTGGCAGGAATTTGAGAAACCTGGGTAAATGGTCTGGCTAAATAACAGATGCAGGCTGCATTTATCAAGCACTTTCCTCGATGAAAGCCTGATAGTGCAAGGATGACAAACGGTAACCCTAAGCCAGGCTCTTTTTCCTCACTTCTTTATAATTCACTTAACAAGGAAACTTGTTTAAAAATGTTTAGAACAGCAAATGGGTTCTGCGAAATAAAAGTCAGCGCTGCTCAGATAGCCTTGCCTCACAAGGAACAGATCCCCGTGAACTCCATTAGTGGGGCACAACCAGATTTGTCTATTAATGCATAGTTATTACCCGAAGAGTAATACTGGCCAGGCTGCCAGAATGAGTACACGTTATGTGGTTGGGCCATGACCACGATCACTATACTGGGAATTTGTACTCTGTTCTTTTTATAACTTCCACTCAAAAATAGAAATGCCAATAGGAGAAAAGGTCCTGGGTAGATACATAGGAGCTCGGTGGCTTAATGTTTCACTTAAGGTGATTCTTCTCGCTGTTGTGCCTCAGCCTCTGAGGACATTTCCATTGCAACTCCATTCTTGGTCACTCCTTTCGATGTACTTTTAAATCAGACCCTTATTACTCTTTGATTCTGTCCCCACACTTAGTTTCTCGTCTCAGTTTAATTGTGCTGCTTCTCGTATATGAAAACTAGTAGGTTGACATTGCTAGGAAGAATGTTTTCACTCTCTCCGTATAGCCTAGAGCTTAGGAATTGGTTAGTTGGCTCTGCCACCTATGGAGGAAGCTACAGCATCACTGCCTGGTTGGTTTGAAAGCATTTTCAGCTTGTAGTGTACTGTCCCTGAAAGTTTGTAGAATACTACAAACGGGTACATGAAAGGCAGCTAATAAGGTTATTATTGATGCCTTAAGATAGCTATACAGAAAACAGCTCCTAAATTCTCCAGTGCACGTGCAGACTGAAAGGTGGCAGCAACTCCTATATCAAGATTGCCCCAAGCCTTCTGTTGCCAAATGTTACTATATTGTTTGCAGCAGAAATTTGACAATGATTTGGGATAGCATGGCTTTCAAATAAATTCTCAGCCATATTGTAAGCAGTTAAAAAGAATAATTGTCATACTTTTTTACTTTTGAAAATTTTCAGCTGATTTTTATCTATTGGGGGGGTTGATGAAATGAAAAAGTAAAAGGACCACAGGAACATACACACAATTTTTCCATTTTTTTAAAGTAAATAAAGATTAAAAGCAGAATATTTCGTGTTGTCTTTTTTTATAATGGCAAAATTGTATGAATTTACCACAGATATGAAAGGTCTCATTATTAAGTTAATAAACGTGGGGGTGTGTGTATTTTTTAGGCATATGGAAGCAGTGCAAGTGCTATTTAGGTAACTCAGTAGGTTAAAACAATTACAATACACTTCATAAATCACAAGCAAACAAGATATTTTAGGGAAGGAGCGTGACGGATGAGGTCACCAGATATACAATATGTCATTTAGTTAACTTAAGCCCATATTTTTCCCATAATGTAGTAGATGAACTCATTAGTTACAATGAGAAACAGTAAGAAGGAGGCATCTGGCTTCCAACTGCCTATTTCTGACAGGGTTAAGATCACTAGATCTAGTAATGTTCCTGCTTTGTCTACTGACATGGCCTTGTGCTGCAGAAAACTGATGAGGTTTGCTGAAAATTTACAGGCTTACTGTCACAATGTTATAACAAAGACAGATGCAATCAGTTATATTTTTGCTTCTGTTCGTGTTTATCATTTTGCTAAGTTGCTTTGGGTATTTAGGATTTTTCTAAAAGCATACGCGTTACCGGTTTAAGATTTTTCGAAATAACATTATGAAGCAGTATTCTTTATTCCTGAATTCTGAAGGCAACAGAAGTGCCATGACACGGTATGAATAAACATAGAATAAAACTTGTGGATATGCAGTGTTGTAACTAAAATTGGTTGGGTTTCATGACCCGTGCTCAGGAGTTTATAATTTACCTAAAATTGTACTACTAATAATACTGATCCAGAAGATCTTATAATACATCTTTTCAGACTTATTTATCTGAATTTCCCCAATACTAATTTGCTAGTATTCTGATTTGAGAGGCAGTTATTAAGCAGTTTCATTTGTTCTGACTTTATTTTCCTTTGATTTACAAAAAGTAAATTGAACCTTTTAAACCCTTATTCATTCAGCTTGCTTGATGTTTTAAAAATTAGAGTTAATGCATTGGATTTAGGTAGCTTTTAGAGATTGTTATTCATAGTGATAAATCAGACTAAGCTTAATTGACTTAGTGCAGCATATTCTTATTAGGTGCTGGAGACACAGTAAGAAAAGTAAAGATACAAGTCTGGTTTCTGTGGATATCAAGTATCCATACACTTGCCTGTATATAGAATAACTTCTCTTGATATTTTTTTTCTAAATAACTTTAATTACTGTTATATATTGTATATTATGTCATACCTAAATTCTATGCACACAAGTTTAATTTTCCTTCCATTTTTAGCTTCAAATGGTGCAATCCTTTAGGCATTTTATTGTCATTTGGGAACAAAGGATTACAAGGCACCTGATGAGTAATTAAGTACAGTCATATTTAGAGTGTTGAAATTAGTTTTGATTTTTGAATTTCCTACTCTACCTGGAAGGCTGTTCCAGAACCTTAATTCCATAGTGGTGACTGTCACTTCTCAATCTAATTGTATTCCTGGTGAGTTTGCACTCAGTTTCTCTCATGCCAATTCTTCCATTTAACTTAAATCCTTTTTCTGGAGTTTGCATCCTGAAAATACATGTATAATAGCTGTTGTATACCCTCTCAGTACTAGTTTGGCCAGTCTATATCAGCCAAACTCTTTTTTTCTGCAACAGTCAATCACTGTGGATCTCTGTAGTGGCAATTCCGTCTTCTCAAATATAACAGTGTACACAGTATTCCATAACGAACCCTACCAACGCCTTCTCTAATGCCATTAATACTTGACTCCTGCAGGAGCTATTTCTTCAGAAAAGTTTGGAATCACAGTTGCCTTTTCCATAGCAATGTTGTATTGGTAACTGAATAGTTACCCAGTGACTGATGTATGCAGGTCCTTCCCTTCAGTCATTTCCAGCTGATGAATGCCAATTATTATGGGAGTCTCTGTATTAGTCACTGGATGCATAGCTTTTCACTACTAAATGTAATATACACGTCTGTCATAATTCCTTCCTATAATCATCCTTTTGTGCAGCAATTGTGCCTTGTGACTTTGTCATCAGCAAATTTCACCAGAATGTTTTTACTTTTTTATCTGAGATCTGTATTAATATTTTAAAAGAGAGAACTCCCATGGTAGTTTTCCTCAGTCTGATGTTTTTTTTCTTTTGAAACTATTTGATGTCTCCTTCTTAGCCAGTTTCTTTTCCTACCTTCTATTAGTTTCCAGGTTCTCCTGACTAAATCACTATCTCTATGGAATTTTACTACATTGGCCCTTATTTTCTTTGAGCAATAAGTATTTAAAAAGCTCTTTTAGCAAAGTCATTTTGTAATCTGTCTTGTTCCATTCCATTACTATTCTTTACTCCAAAATAAATCCTGAAATCTTGCTTACTGGCTTGTAGTTGTCTAAGCTGAAGACTTGTAGTTGTTCAGATCCCTTTTTCCCCTTCCTTGAAAAGAAAAAGCATGTTTTGGTATTCTTCAGTTGTATGTTGCTATCTCCACTTTACCCGTTTGGCAAAAGTACTTGCTAGTAGACCAGTAATTTTGTAGACTGTTTCTTTCAAAATTGGCTCAGAGTCAGTTCATTCCCATGATTTTAATACATTAAAATCTTCTGGTTTAGTTAGGGTATTTGAATTTCCACAACCACATTTCCATTAGCTTTACTGTCTTTAGTTTTGTGTTCAGCATTGTTGACCTTAATGAAAATCGAGGTTCCGTGTACTCTAACTTCACCGTGTAGTGGACCCTCTTCTTTTTTATTGTCCTCATTTCATTTACATAATAATGGAACCTTATGCTATTTTGCTTACCATACGTTGCAAGGGCAACAATCTGCTTGAGTGGCAGTCCCGTCCTACTCTTCCCTTCAGTTGAGAAGTGTTGTCTTTGTGTGGGTGAGGTTTAAAGAGACAAGCAAGCAGAAAATTCATTAGGATCATTCCGTGGATCAGATGTCCTTCTGTGCCAAATATAGGCAGTACTAAGTAGATACGGTGGGTTTTTTTACTTCCTGACCCAGCAGATGCTAAGTGCATTTTATGCAGCTCATAAATCCAGTTTCTACTTCCCGCGTGACAAAGCAGGGCTCCTATCTATTTGATAAGATGTGTTTAAGGCACTTAGGAGAAAGAGAAGAAGGAAGTGGCTTCAGCATTTATGGCTGTTAAAAGGAGAAAACAATACTCCTTATAATGGGTTATTCTGCTCTGTATTTTTAAAAGTGTCTTCTGTTCTATCTGTGTCTGTTAATGCTTGTACACATGAAGAGTTTTACACTACTGTTAGTTCAAACATAAATAATCTTATAAAGAGTTTTTTATATGCACGTGTGTACACACACATTTATGCCCATGTGATAAATATGTAGATATTTTACACCTGACTATCAAACAATCGGTAATAAGTTATGTGATTGTTATTGAAGTTATATTGTTGAAGGACGTTTTGTTTGGAATAAGCAGAAGGGCAGAGCTTCATCTAAGTACGTTGTAAAATGTTTTCCATAACATCTAAACCGCTATATCAGAACCATAAAAAAAAAAAAGTGTTTCTAATTCATACACTAAATTTTTTAATCAAGACAAGTGTTCTGATGAAAATAAAGTAGTTTGAAAATAAATTAAAAAATCAGTTTGAGTGCAAGCTTTTTGTCATTAAAAATAGCCATGGTCTGTTGCTCTAAAAAATACAACCAAAAAGATGCATATGGAAGTTATTCACAACTCTCGCTAACTTTCCACTAGGCATAGCAAATTATTCTTAGTTAATGAAGTTGTTGTGTCTGTTTCACTGAAGTAATTAATAGAGGTACACTTTTCTCGGTTACAAGATGTTGTAGAGTCCCTTCCAATCTGGAAATGTTCCAAACTCAACAGATTTCACTTGCTCGTGTCTATAAAGCTGTGTTTATTTTGTTCTTAACATTTTCCAGAAAAAAATACAGAATTCTACCTTTTGTGGGGAAGGGGGAATTATCTAAAGAATGAACAATAACAGTTCTTTTTTTCATTCATGTATAAATAAATTTGTATTCGATGTAATGATATGTGTGTAAAAATGTGTATAATACAAATTTTAAAGAAAAGATAAAGCAAACAAAAGGTCTAACAGTTTTCTTTTAAATGCAAGCTTAGTATTTGCTGACAGCAATAAAAGGACTAAATTTTACAGTAATCCTAAAGCATAAACGATTGCATTTTTCTCTTCCAGTAGTCTCACAGATCATACAGATATGCAGTTGATAGGTTATAATTTTTAATGTTGTTTTTGCTGGCAGTATTCTACTGTTTGATTACTGTGGGAGTAGTGGGCTGTAATTTCTAAATGTCACTGAGCTTGCAGAATGCAACTTTGGGTTCCATCTTCCAAGCCTTTATATATGCCAAACAGCTGTTGAAAGCAAAATGTTTTGTATGTAGAATGAGATTCTAAGGTGTTAAATACTAAGATTTGTGGGCTTTCTAACACTTACATTTCTGTCTTGTAAAACCTCATGATCATATCTTTAGGAGAATAAAAAAATCAAACTAAGTTATAAATATTGTTCATAATCTCTGTTTCACTGCAGAGACACCAACTGTATTTCCAGAAAATATCAAAGATAAAGAAACACCGACACCAGTTGAAGATATTCAGCTGGAAAGCTCTATTCCTCATACAGATTCTGGAATTGGAGATGAACAGATGCCCAATATTTTGAATGGGACAGACTTGGAGACCAGCACAGGCCCTGATGCTATGAGTGAGCTGTTGTCTACTTTGTCTTCGGAAGTGAAGAAATCTCAGGAGAGCTTAACAGAAAGCCCCAGTGAAATCTTGAAACCCGCATCATCGATATCCAGTATCAGCCAAAGTAAAGGCATCAATGTTAAGGAAATACTGAAAAGTCTTGTGGCAGCCCCTGTTGAAATTGCAGAATGTGGTCCGGATCCGATCCCTTACCCAGATCCTGCACTGAAGAGAGAAGCTCATGCTATTCTTCCCATGCAGTTTCACTCATTTGACAGGTATATGGCTGGATTCATTATTTTATATTGGTGTTATTCAGAAATTTGAAGGATTTTTTTTTTAACATGGTTATTCTTCTATTGGTTTGTATTAGACTGTATTAAAAAAAACAGCTGCATTACTTCTCCTTTTCTGTGTTACCAAAACAGACTGTATAGTATAGACAAAAGTAATTCACCTTGTTTTTCTCTGTCAGCAGTGAATAAAACTCTACGAGGTACTTGGAAAACAAGCCTGTTGTAAAGAAACATTTTTGCAATAAAATCTTTTTTCCTTTAAAACAGCATTTTAGTGAGGAGGAGAGGTAATATCTGCTGATATAGAACAGACTGACTGCAGAAATTCAGTCGAATAGTCTTTGAAAGGCTTAAATCTTAATTGGATCCATCATTGCACTGTTTTCTGGTACTGAAATGCTTCGACCATGGCAAATTGTTTGCATGGTCATGGTGGAAACCAGTTTCCTTTTAGATCCTTAAAAAGCAAATAGGCTCAAAATTTAGTGTTTAAAAATAAACTGCTGAACATTTCCACAGAGAGTCCTTTGTTTCCTTTTTTAGGCTTTAGCTTTTAAGCTTCTAATGGATATAGTTTTATTTAAGTGCACAGTCCACCTCAGTTATCCTGAACATAGAAGTTGTGATAAGATGTGCAATCGACAACATCCTTTCAGAAGAAGGGTAACCTTGTTCCGTTGTGGGTTCAGTCTTAACCTGTGCAAAGAGCTAACTCTTATGCCTGTTGATGTGGTTACATTTTCCACTATGACAAGATACCTGCAGTTTACTCATAAAAATGTTTTAAAAAAGTAAAAAATGGAATCAAGACTTAACTAAAAGGTACGATAAATTGTGTCTCAAAATTCTAAGCAAAATTGTAGAAATGTATTAGTTCATCATGCAGGTACAAGAATTAAAATTCTGGAGGAAAGAAAAAATAAGAAAATGGCCGTGTTGTGATTTATGAGAACAATCCATCTGCATTTACAGAAAACCTGCAAAAAATGTCACAAATCTCTCCATTAAAGTCTGAAGAAAAACAATATGCAATCAGTGTTTTCAGTGTAATGTAAACGGTAAAGTGCAAGCAAATAGGTGAGAATTATAGAATAAAAGTGAAGAAGCATTTTTTCATTAGGAATTCCGTAGAAAAGCTGGTGCCTTTTTGTCTGTGTATATATATATTAGTACTGAGGCTACTTTTCTGAAATAATTCAATAAAAATTCAGATACCATCTATTGTAACAAAGAAGATTGGATCAAAATTGGAGAAGTGGAATGTGTTTTAGAAGCAATTAATATATACCTTTCTCATAATATTTTAGGTCTTAAGGCTATTTCAGAGAAAAGCTCATTTAGCAGCTGTTTCATTAAAAGGATTTTTTTTTTATTCACCAATCTGCATGTTTTGATTTTAAAGTGATTTCAATGTGAAGTGAAAAATATTTTTTTCCCTATATGGTTAGAAATTTTTCCTTAATCCTCTGTGAGGGACCATCGTATTCCAGAATGCATTCCTGTATGTTAAGCAGTACAGAAATTTGTGGTGCATGTAGAACTAATAGTACCTAACTGTAACCAGCAAAAGGTTACTTTAGTTGAACCTATTCAGCTAAATTTCTACCTTGGTCAATTAAGAAAAACACTTCGTTCAGGGGGTTGTTATTAATTCACAAAATGCTGGACGCATAAATTAAAATGGAGCATATCACCTCATGATGTTAGAGGGAACTTAACATCAAGATGATTGAAAAGATGAGTTTTATTCTGCATTTCTAAATTATGGTGTTATAAGAAAGCATGAAAAACTCTTAACGGGCTGCAGTAGGTTGGCCATAACCTCTATTTAGTGTGAGCACCTCCATTAAATTCTTCTTGCAACAATGTGACTGCTTGTACATTTTGAACATCATTAATAGTAGTTCCTAATATAGAATTATGGAATTATTTGAGAGGTGCTTCATCTCTACAGCTTACAGAATTTGATAGGCATTTCATACTTAATAAGTTTGCGTATGAGCCAAGAAGGTTTAGTCGTTTGGGTTTTCCCTATCCTGTTACCCTGCTGACCAAGTTGTGATTCCGTGATTTACTGTACAAAGTGTACAGCTATGTTTGTAGCTTGGTAGCATATGTTCTGTCATGTTAACCCTTGGCATTGTTTACTTCTTCAGCAAAAATAGTGGTAATGGTTGAAGTTTAGGCAAAAGAAGACCCATTTGTATTGTTTTTGTTGAGATATTTTGTTCTGTTCAATAGATCATCCTGCTATCTGATTTTGGTGAGTGAGGTAGGTCATGCTTTTTAATACAACTGAAAATGGCAGGTCCCAGCAGATGAGGGAGTGTTAAATTCTTACCTACAACTAGACAAGTGTTATTGAACTGTGGGCATCTCGCTAAAACAGGACCTCAACCGGCTGGTTGCACCTCCTGGCTGCATTACTGAACGATGACCACTGTTCAGGCAAACGCTTCTCTCTGTGGTTTGCTCGTGTTTACAAAGTACTTACTTGACCACTGTGCCAATCTTTGGAGGCAAAAGATGGGTGACATTGTCGATTTTCTTTTTCAAATTACAATGGAGAAGCAGATGGAGATCTTGACCCTGTAACTTTTCATGGGGGCTGAAACTAAGGTTAGGAGGGAAAAAAAGCTTGAATAGTATATTGAAAGAATATTAGAATTAATTAAAGTATTGAGGAAGCAACATTAATTTTAGCTTGTGGTGTTTATGTATATTTTGTGTTGCCTATAGTATCCCACTTACCATTGAAAAACTGAAAAAAAATGGTGTGATTGTTTTTCTGTGCTTGCTCATGTAAATATAATTGTGTTTACTGATATAAACTAGCAATTAAATAATATACACTGCATATTTTTTAAAAGTTAACACTATACCCGTGGACCATATTTCTGTTGCTGTAGTTTATGCAGCGTTCGGTACTTCACTGAGCAATGTGGCTATCGGTCATGTTTAGTCTCTCTAGTGAGAATCATGAGCAATGGAGTGTATTGTTTTGTCAGGTTTTATTTGTTTCAGTTTTTATAAAATGTACAGGGTGATTCCATATTTATAAGTAAATTGAAGTTAGAGAAACGTATTTTTCACTTTAATCAAAAGATATTCCTAGTCCTTGTGAGGCCAGACTTTTTTTATTTTATTTTTGCATTTGGATGGCTGAGTGCCTTGTAAAAGAAGAGTTGAGGTAATAAGTTATTAGCAGAAAAATAACAGTATCTTTGTTGTTTTAAAGATCTTACTTTAACTATAATCACTGCTCTTACATGCAGGTAAATGCCATATAAAGCAAACTCCTGTAAATAGGATTGAAACTGAGAATTCTATTTTATCATTTAATACGATGTGTTTTGTTCTGGATGTTCTTTTAATTGTATATTGCTAATATGTTCACAGGAGTCATTGTGCAATAGGCTACGGTGTGCTCTTCCGTAGAATTTGTGCAGTTATAAATGAAATATAAAAGCAGAAAACGTGTCCAACATGTTTTATCAAATAGGGCTTCTGTGGTAGTTAATGTATGCAGCAGTTCAAGTACTATCGAATGTAAATGATGAGGTGATATTGATGAAAGGAGGGGATTGAGGTCTCGGGGGGCGCTGATGACGGATTGAACAGAAGCGGCCTTGCACCGCACGTAACTCAAGTCTGTCGTCTTCACCGCTCAAAGCCGTAATGGGAGGTGGCAGTCTGAAATGAGTTGCCACGGCAAAGAGTATTATTTTTGAAATGCTTTCACACAAATCACTAGGCCCTGCATACAACTTAGTTTCATGCTTTAATGTCATCAGGAGGCACAAATTGGTGTGTCTAATTGTTTGCCACCTGCCAGCAAAATGAGCTGCCAGCCAGCCAGACGGGTTTGATTGTCTGTCAGCTCTTCAATAGATTGAGAGTGACAACATCAAAAATTTCGCTTCAAACTCTGAAGCTTTGAGCAGCTTTTCAGAGACCTCTTCCCCACAAGTGCTTCTGGACAACTGCATTTTTCAATTAGTTTTCAATATATGGCTGCCTTCTGCCTCATCTGTCTTAAGGTAGCTGTAATTACATTATGAGCTGTATAAACAGATTTCTGGGACACTGGAGCCTGGATCCTCAAAGTTATGACATGTCTTTTAACGTCAGGCTGAATTCCTTGAAAATGGCATCCAGGATGACATTTTTAGAAGCAAACACAAAAGGTTATTTCACCTAGATTTGCAACTAATGGACCATAACTCACCAATAATTCCTTTTTGCCTTCTCATCTTTTGTCTGACAAAAATCAGTCCCTGGTATTGATTTTTAGGGTTTGGGGATTTCTTGTTTCTGTTTTTTTGTCAATTTGCATTTGTCCCACTAGACACAACCTAGACCATTAACGTTTGTGAATTTATTTGTGATTCTACCCAGTACTGCATTCTGAAGCTTACGTTTGTTCCACTCTGCTTTTTTCTAGTGGAGAATTTTTAGAGGGGTGCTATTATTGAAATTGAGAGTGCTCTTGGGTTTGTGTCTCATTTTTTATTTACATATATTTTCTGTACTTAGCAGAATTATTTCAATAGGAAGCATGCTTGCATAAGCAGAAAATCTTGAGTTCCTGGAAATGAGAAGATTTTTGCTGCTATTAAATACCTTATTCCCTTTTAATCCATTATCACTTCATAAATTGGAATACTATGAGTTTGCATAGTTTAAATGCTCAATGAAGTCTTTACAAGCAAATTTTGAAATATTTTGAAGGACACATTTTTGAAGTGTTTTAGTCTTGGTTTGGTTTTTATGCCCCCCAAAAGGTCCTTGGTGGTGGTTTTAGAGGTATTTATATGCTAGAAAAGATGGACATCTTGTGAAATCTAATCAGGGCTGATACATGTCTTGCCAGTTAGTACAGAGGAAGAAGGTCTTCAAAAAATATGTTTAGATAAAAATCTATGTTTTATGTATGTAGGCTATATTTAGAAGGACTACTCAGAGGCTCTATGTGTTTTACTAAACTTTTTTTTTTTACTGATTGACAGAATGGGAAAAAGACAGAAACTGTGAGAGAAGATGCACTGAAACTTCAACTAGAGAGGTTTAATATTTATCTGTTGTATTATTGCCCACCTTTGGGAGATCATTGATAGACACTGGTCTGGGAGATTATATTCCTGTTATAGTTCTTAGTTTCTCCAAAAGATGATTGGTGAAGAACAGATTTGATTTTCCTGAAAACTTAATAAAAATTAGTTATGAATAAATACGGTTTTGTTTTCTCCCAACAGAAAAGATTGCTTTATAAAGTTAAGAATGAAAAATAATTGGAAGAAAGAGAGCACCTTTCCCATTAATCAAGAAGGGACAGTTACAGGTGCTGTCAGCACTTAGTCATCGCGTCCCTCATTAGTTTGGGTATCACAGTAGTCTGTGAACATGTGAATGAAAAAGCTGTTCAGTAATGTGGGAATTAAGTGACTCATCTGGGGTTCCTCTTCACTCTCAATAGTCTTCCTGATCTTTGTGCGGGGGAGATTGTGGAAGGAAAGGAAAGACTTGGGAGCTCTTCTGTCTAGAATCTTTCCTAAGGCGGCAGTTAAAATACACTCCAGAGAAAAGGAGGTATGGTTTCAGACCCTCTTACAGAGAAAAGGGAGTTGAAGTTGCATTGTCTGTATTCCTAGAGAGTGTCTTAGCCACTTATTTACTAAATAAAATGGAGGACAAGGTGGAAAGCGCACCTCCATCTCAACAGTTCATTTAGAACAATTTCAGCCCAAATTTACTAATAGGTTCAAGTCAACCAAAATTCGGTCTGTTAACTCTCTTTTTGTTTTCATCAAGTTGTAATCATATTCCTCTTGTCTGTCATTCAGCAATCTGTACACTGGTAGCTCTTTCAAAACTCTTCTTGGAATCCTAGAATCCTAGAATCGTTTTGGTTGGAAGAGATCTTTAAGAGCATCGAGTCCAACTGTTAACCTAGCACTGCCAAGTTACCACTAAACCATGTCCCTCAGCACCACATCTACATGTGTTTTAAATACCTTCAGAGATGGTGACTCAACCACTTCCCTGGGCAGCCTGTTCCAATGCTTGTCAACCCTTTCTGTGAAGAATTTCCTAATATCCAATTTAAACCTCCCCTAGTGCAACTTGAGGCCATTTCCTCTTGTCCTAGTGCTTGTTACTTGGGAGAAGAGACCGACCCCACCTTGCTACAACCTCCTTTGAGGTAGTTGTAGAGAGCGATAAGGTCTCCCCTGAGCCTCCTTTTTTCCAGGCTAAACAACCCCACTTCCCACAGACACTGCTCATAAGACTTGTTCTCTAGACCCCTCACCAGGTTTGTTGCCATCCTCTAGACACGCTCCAGCACCTCAGTATCCCTCCTGTAGTGAGGGGCCCAAAACTGAACACAGTACTCAAGGTGCGGCCTCACCAGTGCTGAGTACAGGGAGACAATCACTTCCCTAGTCCTGCTGGCCACACTATTTCTAGTACAAGCCAGGATGCTATTGACCTTCTTGGCCACCTGAGCACACTGCTGGCTCATATTCAGCCGGCTGTCAACCAACACTCCCAGGTCCTTTTCTGCTGGGCAGCTTTCCAGCCACTTTTCTCCAAGCCTGTAGCGCTGTATGGCATCGTTTTGAGCCGAGTGCAGGACCCGGAATTTGGCCTTGTTGAATGTCGTACCATTTGCCTCGGCCCATCAATCCAGCCTGTCCAGGTCCCTCTGTAGAGCCTTCCTAACCTCAAGCAGATCAACAGATACTCAGTCCATGGAACTATAGCTATATCTCAACTGAAGCTTTGTGTACGTTTTATCAGCCGAAACCAGCATCTCTCTAGTCCTTAATAGGATTCACTGGATATACAGCTGAAAATTGTACTGGATTTTTGTCTTACTTTTTTTGCCCCAATAGGCCGCTGTAAAATCACTATTACAGCTGGTTTGACTTTTACAAGACTGTGGCTTTTTAGCTCTTCACTTTTTGGGGATTTTTTTGCATTGTAGATACAGGATTAGGTTCATCGCTCATCCTCAGTCTGTAGCTCATACTGATTGTTTCTTTATTTTTTTTTCTTTATTCAGTAATGTTTCTGGCATTTAATACATGACATTTTCACTTATACTGTATTCACATACTTCAAACTCATTAGATTTCCAGTATTTCCAATTTCTGTTTTCAGTCAAGACCATTCATCTTTCACGATAGTTAGCTTTTTAATCTCTTGCAGTTTTTCCTTGTTTCTTGTCAGTATTTTAGATCACTTTAGATGCTTCACCTAATTTATCCTGAATGCAAAGGAGATACTAGTGACTGGGAATTTCACTGGGAGTAAATGTTCACCTTCCTGCTTTATCTGAGTGAAGATCAATGATCTTCATGTCCTTGTCCTAAAGTCATACTTGAGATGATTTGCTATCTTCTATTTAGAAACAAGCAATTTGTGTTTAGTAGATTAGGATCATTTTATGTACTTTAAAGATTTGGATGTTTTGGTGAACGTATGGCATCAAATGGTTGAAAGAATCCATCAAATGGTTGAAAGAATCCATAATAACTGGGCATTCAGCACAACAGTTTCATTTGCATGAATCTTAAGATCATATACTTCTGTGAGCCTTCCATAACCTTTCAGTATACCTCACATTTTATGAATCCAGTTTTTCTTCTCCATGGCTGCTGCCTCTGAGTTACATCTTTCCTCCTTGATTTCAGATGAATCATGTCTTAATGCAGTCAGCCTAATAGAAGGTTGTCTAAAGTAGGATTCAAAATGTGTTGTTAGTATATACAAGTAGATCGCTTTCTACAGACTCAAATCACTATCTGGGGGTGAAATCAGAAAGAGCATTGAGTAATAAGCAACATACATGTTTCATAAAGGACTGGACATGTACATAGGTATGGAGAATATGAATAACCTTCAGAGAAGAAATACTAAGATTTTTCAGAGATTAAATTAATCTAACCATAGGACAAAGTGATATGTAATATAGCAGACAAATTATCCCCCATTTTCTACTGTGATTTCTTCTGAAACATCTGGGAGAAGTTGCTGTTTGACACAGAGTACTTCTGTAAAATATTTGCCTGAAGTCTGCACTGCTTTTTGAAGAGCAGTTCTTGAAAATCCTCGTGCTTTCTGCTGCTGTGGGGGAGGAAGGGAGGAGCAAGAATATTAATTCAGCCTTAGGAGGTTTCACATATCCCAGAAGAATGTAAAGTGATTCTAATTTGATTGCTGCTGCTCAGATAGGTAACACAAGACATGCAGTATTAGAGGCTTATCTCTGACCTCTTGATTGACCAGAGTGATTATGTTGGAAGGCCTTTAGATTTTAAAATGGAGAAAGAGGTACAGAATGTGGATCAGACCAAGAGAGAGAAAATGTAGTGCTGCATAACCTGATTTGTCTGTCACCAGCACTGGGTAGCTAAATTTTTCAGGAAAGTTAATTTGAGAATATTTTTTTTTTTCTTTTCCATTTTCTCTTTTTGCAGTTCAACACGTTGATGGTATTATTTTCTATCTAAATATTTCACATGAATTACTAAAACCCAGAAGAATCCTGTAGCCATTTGCCGAGGTTATTTAATGAAACAGCAATGCATGAGTGGTGTGGATGTTCAAATAACACCACTCATCTTAAACATGATGTGAATTACAATGACTTTAGGCTTAGATTTACTATTTGAAAAGGACACTCATTGAGCAACAAAATAGTTATTAGTGGCCACAATTCTTTTTAGAATTGTAAACTACCTGATGAACAGAGGAATAAAATCAGCTGCTGAAGCCAATGACTACTAAGCTTTTGTTGGCTAAATCGTTGAGGGTCGTTTGGGAGGATGATGATGTGATTCAGAAAAATGTGAACCACTTTGGAACATTTTGGAAGTCTGAAATATTTTGTATAAAACAAGGCCTAAAATGAAATTATGAAAATGTATATAACCTTTTCTTCTAGTCTGTAGATTTCTCTCCCTCCATGAAAGAAATACCTGAATGTCCTGTTGGGGTGGTTTGATAGGTTAAAAGAAGGAGTTTTTTTAATTGAGAGTGGTCAGTCATCCTCTTTCACCTTTCTTGTTCTGCCTTTCCTCTGATTGTTTTGTACATTTTTGACCACTCCGTTGTGTTGTTCGTATAGTTTTTCTGTCTCCTTCATCTGGATGTCACTCTGTATTCACTCGCTGCGTTTTGTTTTATCAGTAGGAATGAGACATTTTGACAAGGTCACCATGTATGACATGTCAGAAAGCTGCATTTTCTTTCAGTCTGGGATGATAATGTCTCACTGATTTTGTCTGTTCTTATGGTAGAGGGGTTTCTTTTGATGTTTCTTGATAATTTGTAATTTAATAACACCTGACCTGCCTTAATGTCCTGATTCAGACCTACAAAAGAATGTCAACCGTATGTAGAGTATCTGTGAGATCTGGGCAGGACTGTCCTTGCTTCCTGTGGGAGCTGATTTTCAGTCTTGAACTACACTCTTAAGAAAAGAATCTTTGCCTTCATAGGTGGCCAGTTCATTATGTCTGAGGGGTGAAGTTGACATATGTGGACTTTGCTTTGGAAAGTTAGGTGATCTTTTGGATGCTCTGAAAGACTGCTGAGCTGTCTGAAGATAAGGAGGAAGACTTTGAATTTAGCTTCATCTTCTTTGGAAAAGTAGCAGGAAAGTAGGAAATACTTTTGCAACAATTGTGTCAGCAATTTAGTAGATACCAATACAAGACATTATAGGAGGGAAAAATTATTTTACTTAAAATAAAAACCAAAACAAAACATATTTCACTCACTGATGCTCTGTCTTACATCTGCAAGCACTAGAGTGGGTGTGTGTCTAAGGATTCTGTCCAGCAGTTGGGCACTCCCCATACTTGCATCCAAGTGCTAGGTCCAGGATCTGCTGCAATGACATGGAGAGCATGGAATGCCAGCTGTCAAGTCCTCCTCGCATCTCCTGGGTTCTTCATAGGTTGGAAACTATCTTCAACTGGATATGCTTTTTTTAACTCTTATGGAGCTACCAACAGTCTGTCCTTCCCCAACTCTTTGAGTCATCACTTTTCACTGTTTTTTTCTCCATGGTCTGGTAATCCTGTGAAGCTACCTGCATGCCTGTGCTCTTGATGACCTGATAATCTATGTGCCATTAGCATAGGCCGGTCTAACGTGCCTTTTCCTTCTTATGCCTTAGCACCCAAATATTCCCACTCATTCCTCATTCACAGCAATCACAGAATCATAGAATTGTCTAGGTTAGAAGGGACCTTTAAGATCATCTAGTCCAACCATCAACCTAACACTGCCAAAGCCACCACTAAACCACGTCTCGAAGCACCACATCTACCTGTCTTTTAAATACTTCCAGGCATGGCGATTCCACCACTTCCCTGGGCAGCCTATTGCGTTTTTCTGCAAAGATGCTGTAGGTAATGATAGTAATTTCCTTATGAAATTAATATAATCAGGAGTTGCTCCCGCTTAAGATAGAAGTCCTAATTTCTTCCTGTTTTCTATGGCACTACAAGGATTCTGCTCTTGAGTATTTATTCAGTATTCCTGAACACCCAGAACTCTAGTATTTGATTGAAGTTTTAATTGAGCTAGAGATTTTTGTGTGTGGATAGGAGCTAATTTTAAGATATTTTATGGTGTTATGGAGCAGATTAATCTAACCCGTGTAGACCCAGCTTTACACCTGTAGCTGCTACTATGTAAACACTTCATATCAGCAACGATTGTAAGAGATTATTAACTACAGACAAAAGCAATTATTTTAGGGTCACATATCTTAATCAATACCTATTGCATTGTGCAAACTCATCTTCTCCTAATGTGAATGGAAGGAGACAGAAAACCATCAATATGCCTAGAATTACCTTTCTAATAATCCATGCTTCAGGGTAGTGGTAAAACCATTGTTCAGAATGCAGACATCAACTGGCACTGTTACCCCTCTGAAAAGAGTGGACAAAAATTTGCTGATGGATCATTTTGTGCACTGTCGTCATATAAGAGGAGATCACAAAATATAGTACTTGCATATAATGCTCACAATGGCATCAGCAATGCAATTTGCATCACCAGTCTTTAAAATCTGGGGAAACTGAGGATATATTAAAAAAAACCCAAACACATGACTGTAAAAAATTGTTCTGCATCTTTTTGATCCATCATGTGCCATCATATTTACACAGAAGTGTAACAAAACGATTACCAAAGGAACTTCTAGAGCACAATGTGGCCTTATTACCCTATCTAGTTGCATTTTCTTGCTCTTTTATTTGATCAAAATGATTAATTTTAGAGAAAGTGTATCTGCTTAACCAGAAAACATGTATGATGATGAAAATATATTTTTTAACATTATATTATTTGTTTAAGGTTTGTTTTTCACTCAGGTTTTCTACTGAAATAGACTTTTTAGGAGCAGTTTTTTATCAATAAATGGAAATATTAAATGGAAATATGTAAATATAGTTGTCATTGCTGTGATACCTGTCCAGTGTTGAAAAAATGTTAATTAAATGTTTCTGTAATATTTTCCTTCTTCTTCCTTTTTAACATATACAGCAAGTCTTTTATTTTTGAGATTTGAAAAAAAGAGAGCAGTTTAAGATTTGGTGAGAATGTGTTGTTTGAATGCAATGTTGTCTATGTATATCTGATATTATGTCAGATTTTTTATATGAAAGCCCTATTCTCAAAAGTTTCAAATTCTCAAGGCTGCTTTTTAAACCTTATTTTTAAATGGACATGACACCAATATTGTGAAAGCAAATGCCTAGTGTGTTGCATTTTAGGTGTTCAATTTACATCGCATGCTGTTGGCTTAAATGAGTATGAAAGGTTTGCAGAAGGCTGAGTGCAAAATGATGTTTCTTAGTCAATTATATTTGCAAGACCAGTATGTGCATAGAACTGAAGAGTAAACACCTGTATTCAGAAGGTCAAATAACAAAAAGTTGTCATCTAAGATAACTTCAGTAAGATCAACAAATTAACGTACTCATTAAGACTGCATGCATATGGACTGCTAGTGTGGTGGCATCATTTCCATCACTTATCGTTTTCTTTGCAAATCTAGAACACAGGTCATAATGGTGTTCACAACTTATCAATGAAGTCAGTGGTGGGGTCTTTCCATTTTGTGGGCGCTGAAAGACAAATTTCTCAGAATCACATGAAGCTGCAGATAAAGGATAGGAGTATGGGTTTAGGCTCCGTTAACGTAGTCTTACGCTATTTCGGAAAGGTTAAGAAAATTGACGTTATTATGTGTTCCTCAGCAACGACGTTATAACAGAGCATAATCCCATCATAAACAAAAACTCTTGCTGACTCCGTTGTGCAGTGTTAGTAACCTGCTGTTTCTTTTTCCGCAGGAGCGTGGTTGTACCAGTAAAGAAACCCCCTCCAGGCAGTCTGGCCGTTACCACAGTTGGAGCTGCCACAGCTGGGAGTGGACTGCCACCGGGTAGTACACCTAATATATTTGCTGCAACAGGAGCTACACCAAAAAGTATGATTAATACAACAGGTATTGTCCTTAAATATTTTTGTGCCCCTCATTTTTTTCTTGTTTGTTTTTTGTTTTGTTACTTTTAGTGATGTTTTGTTTTTTAATCATCTTTTTTGTTACTGTTTTTGTACTTCTGAAATAAAAACCTGGAAAGATTAAACCTTGGCCTTTATTAGAGCCAGTTTTTTCTCTTGCTGAATCTTTATAATCTTTCATAGTGCACATTGGACTTGCACAGCCTTAAATGAGTGAATAAATAGCCTTAATACTGTTTTATAAGCATAGTTTAGAATTGAAACGAGCTGACTTCTCTAGTGCTCTGCAGTAGAGGATGTTTATATGATATACACCAATTAATCCCTCCTTATGTGTCAAAGAAAGTAAAGACAACTAGCTACTTAATAAATACATCTTAGATTGTGGAGGGTTAATATTTTGGGCAATTACTATTTGTCAATGAAAATTTTGCTATGATTTTTGGAAGGCTTTTCAGTAAGAACCTACCTAATTTAATTGTAGTCATGTCTTATCAGTAGTTGTTTCTTGTGACCTATAGAAGGAGGACAAGACCTTTTTTTAATTATTTATGATAGTAATAACTGGATTGCCTATCATGAAGGAGCCTGTTGACCATGGAGACTGCGGTTTCCATTCAGAAATGAATCCTTACTGAGAGCAACTGATGTTTACTTAAACTCCTTTGAAATGTCTGGCTATGGTCTGTTTTCTTTCTAAACTAAGCAAAAGCACTTGAGAGAAGAGCTCTCTTCAAGGATATCACAGCTTCAGTCAAGGGTTGAGAAAGTGAAAATCTCCCTGGGGTTACAGAAAATGGAGGGGGAAGCTTTTGGCATCCTTCTGCTTCATGGAATAATGTGAAGACACACTCATTTTTTTTTCTTTCCTTTTGCAGATTACCTTTAATACCTGGTAATAGAACTTTGATTTTTCTAAGGATAAAAAAAAATCTTAAAATCTAATTATCCTGAGGCAGATGGGAGGAATGAATGCTCTGAATAACGTTGTCACTTCTATGAACAGTTCCATTTGTGTAGCCACTTCTGTTAATCTTGAACGGATTTCCTTTTAGGTACTCTTATGTCATGCAAAAAATATCCTACATTGGAAACCTTGTTTTCCAAATGATACTGAATAGTGTAAGCTTTTCAGTCTCCTCACTGATTAAAGATCTGAACTGGTTTGGCTGGAATGTAGTAGCTCTTCTTTGTAAGTAATTGCATTTAAAAATCAGTCATTTCCCCAATACTGTTCTTAGCAGAGGACAGTATTGCAGATACCGTGGTACATTCACTGTGGATTAAAGGCTGCCTTTTTTTGGTAGATCTTATAGCTGCTTTTTTTTTTTTTAATGCAACTGTTTTTGTCTACTAGTCTATGGAGTAGCTTGATTAAAGGAAAAGTATTGATTCAATGGAACTTCAGCAAGTATCAGATTTAATTAGAACTATATGTGTACTGAACTTCTTTAGTGATCTTATTTGGTAAAGCCTTTTATGCCTGAATTCATCTGAATGACCTTTATTGATGAATTCGCTAGAGAAATAGTTTGAAATGTCCTTCCCCTCCAACCTTTCTTAAAGATAAGAGTTTTATATCAATTTTTTAGAAATGCTAAACACATTAATGAAAGTAAAAAAAAGTATTATCACATTGAAAACATATAAATATCTATTAGATTTAAATGCTTATTTTGCCATTTTTAATTAAGCTATGCTTACGGTAGTTATAACAGTGATCATGTATGTCAGGTTTTGAGATATATACATGAGGTATCCAGATACTGGTTTGTATACTTGTAGTCTGTGAAATTATCTATGTTATTGATGATTTTAAAGTAAGGTATAGAATTTCATTGAACAGCACTTTTTTTCCTTTTTTTTTAGCTATGGTAAAAAAGAAACAGTATACAATTTTTTAGAAACACTAGATGTCCCCCCAAACCTATTTACAGTTGTTTTTACAGTATGTCACAGATTCTTTAGAAATACAGTTTTATCTTTGAGGTATATTCTGTGCTGGACTTGTGCAAAAGGTGTTTTTTTCAGTTATTCATGAATTGCGGTCGATGTTTACATTCCATCTGCCATCGCTGTCGTAGTCAATGTCACTGTCACGATGTAATGAGATGTATGTTACTGAAGTGCTTTGAACGTATCTTTTGGGAGATAAGTTTTCTTCCTTCATCTCTTTATGTAAGAAACTGGTTTTATAGGTTTTAGATTGGATTTCTGTAATTTATATCCTGATTCTCACTTTTATGTTAATCCAGCAGTTCTAGGACCTTCTCTTCTGGGAGAAGGTTAAACAACTTAACAACTACATTTTTAGGCAGCAACCTTAATGAAGAAAATTTGACTTTGGAAGGAAAAGGGAAAAAGCAATAAAAATGTGTTACCTACGTAGCTATGAATATAAATATGTAAATAGTATAAATATATAAATAATATAAATACACACGCATGCACACACATACACATATCTATATATGAATCCTTAACCTTTTTTAAGCTACCATATTCACAGCTAAGTTGCTGTGATTCCTAGGTTGGGAGAGATGGCGTACCTTATATTTTTGTGTTTCCTTCTCTCTGTGTTTGGGTACATTTACGATTTGCATTTGGTCCAAGTGAGAACCCGTGGTGTAAGCCATAACCCACCTCCTGCTCACATTATTAAAAGAGTAGGCTAAATCAGTTCCTAGTCCAAATGCTGAATCTCACCAGCTACTCAAGCGTCAGTAAGCCCAGCAAATCCTGCTGAATTTGGATACTGTTTTGAATGTCAATTTTCTTAAATGAGCCAGTTAAAATTTTGATTTGTACTTTAATTCTTTTTATCAGTAAAAATTAATTAAAGGCAAAATAAATAGTAAAAAAATCGTCCCTGCTGCTGGAGAATTTTTCACCATTATCAGCATTTGACCTCTACTTCACTGTCAGCTGGCTGCTTAAGAGGTTAAAAAACCATAAATACTTTGTAGAGCTTTGCAGGAAACTGAAAAATATTATATACCTGTGTAATGCAAAGGACAGTGATATATCAGCTGCTAAAACTGACCAGCAACAGGGAGTTACCAGTTATCATTTTCACAAACTGGCGGAGTAATGCTGTTTATCTCTCAACTGGGGTTCTCCACCCCTCGTTGTTAACTGGGATGGATCTCGCCTGTCGCCCTCGTCTCCGATGGCACTGCAGTCCCGCAGGCTTTGAGCTCCGTCTGCAGGGCCGTCCCATGCCACATCTCCTGTGGGGACGTGGCTGCTCTGTGCCTTTGCTGGTTTGCTTCGGAGGGGCTGAACTCACAGTGCCGTTTCAGCAAACATGATAGATTGGCATTCAGAGTCTAAGTTTAGCCTTTAGCTCTGACCCAGATCACTTAAAGTATAAATGTACGTTCTGTCTGCATCTTTTTGTCTGGGCGGCTGTTCACAGCCCATTGAAATGATACCCCCACTGCCCTCCCTACTTTTAAGATCTAAAAGCTCTCCTTGACTTGAGGAAGGAAACTGAAAAAGTGAAATTACAGTCTTAATACTCCTCAAACACTATTTTTCTTCCATCACTCCCTGAAGGAATATGCATTTTCTATCTTCTCTGTCATTTTTTAATTTGTATTTTATTTTCTGCCTGTAGTTGCAACTGGGCAGCCAAGAAGTGTCTGTGTGTGTATATATATTTAAAAAAACGGTTAAACTTCTCTTCTCCACTCAAGCTCATCTTAAATATACCTTTATTTTAGAAAGATCTTGCTTTACAGGATGATGTAAAAATATTTTCATCTTTGGAATATAATTTGGGAATAATGAAAATGAGGTAAGGATTTATTTTGCCTGATTTTCAATAGCTTTTTAAGATTATTGTTATACTAGCAAAATAAGGTATTAATTTATATGGTAATCGATTGGAATGCTTTTACTTGTTTTAGAATAAATAACATTATTTCCTTACTTAAAAGTAGATGAATAAGACAAGGACTATATTAAAAGTCTCTAAAAGTTCTATTTCTTCAGACTGAATTAAGACCTATATTTTTTGGGGGACAGGTGCAGTAGACTCAGGATCTTCTTCTTCCTCTTCGTCATCCAGCTTTGTGAATGGTGCTACCAGCAAAAATCTCCCAGCTGTCCAAACTGTTGCTCCAATGCCAGAGGATTCAGCTGAAAACATGAGGTACCCAAGTTCTATCTTTTAATATTAATTCTAATTTCTCCTCCTATAACAACTTCATACATACAAAAGAGTGTAAAAAGAAAAAAAAATATTAAAATTTATTTTAGCTTATTTAATATGCATTATTGTAGTTATTCATATAATACAGTGTATATTTATATAATTTTTTGGTACTAAGAATGTATATACTAAAATAACACTTGACTGAAAAGTCTAACTTGTTTGAACATGCCGGACACTAAAACTTCATTAAAAGTAACTTTTTACTTGACTGGCTTTTTACATTGCTCAATAACGATAATGAGAATTGGAACGCAAGCACAACTTGGCAATGGAGCACCAGCGAGTGGAAAGAGAGACACAAACTCTTCTGAGCAAACAGAAGCCCTATTTAAACTGGAGAGGATGAAACCAGACGTGTATTCCTGTAGCTAACTAAATGGTGCACCAGGTCTGAGTTGGTGTTGCAAGAGATACGTGCCATGAGATAGCTAATACCCCTCTTACACTGACTGGCAGCCGGGAAAATGCCCTCTGAAATTCCCATTAAATACCTTTTTTATATATATATGTTCTTATATAATATATAATATATATA
>VUYV01000119.1:494052-519200 GCA_008711295.1 Anarhynchus alexandrinus
CTCTCTACAGTGTCCTTTCAAATAGTTGTAGAGAGTGATGAAGTCTCCCCTCAGCCTCCTGTTCCTCAAATTAAACAGTCCCAGCTCCTTCAACTGCTCTTCCTATGATTTGTTTACTATAGGTTATTATAGGTATTCAGTTGTGCCGCAGCGCACGTCAAAGACAAATTTTTGACCTTTTCAAGGTGCACACTGGTCTGCCCTAAAAAGCTGACACAGGGTATACTAAGGAGTTGCCAAGTGTCCCTTGGTTGGCGGCCACTTTGAGGTATGGTTTTAAGAAGAATGGAGGGGGGACAGTAACCAAGCTAGTTGTGCATGAGCATACAAGCTCACAAACAAGAGAATTTCATTCCCTAATGAACTAGAAAAGAAATAAACTTCAAGCAAGGTCCCTAAGTAACCTGTAAAAAAAAAGTACTGATGTTTCAGTGATTTAACACACAGTGGAAAAAAAAAAAAGCAGCCTTTTTTTGCTGGTCCTAACTGAAGCATCAGGTGCGTGGTGCAGGTGGAATCCCAGCAATGGGTACGGGGCTCAGGCTGAAAGGGTGAGGGCTGTTGGCTCCACTCCAAAAAGGTGCAAAGGATCGAAGAGAGAATGACCATTTGTATGGCGTTACTTATTGCTCGACAGCGTTACAAAGCAAGTTAATAAAATTGTGGTGTAATTAAACCACTTCTTTTGCTTCTTGTCCTCTTCATATTTTAGGACAGTGCTTTGCTGAGGGTGAAATCTTTTTTATAATTCAGATACTGAAGTAGGTTAAAATTAACCTGGATCACTAATCAGTTTGTTTTTCAGTTATTTTAACCAATGCAACGTTCTTGGTTTTTTCACGAGCATTTTGAAGGTTTTTGTCGTGGAGTCAAAGAAGAACTTTAGCTGCAAAATCTAGAATTCAAATTTTGAATTCAGAATTTGAACTCAGAAGTAGTTGCACTTGGACTAGGAACTGAAATTAGCCACTGAAAAAACTTATATGGAGCACAGTATCGGAAATGTAGATAACTTAAAATCTAATCAACCCAAGAAATGTCTTTTGGGCTTTTTTTCCTTTTTCTGCCCCCCTCCCAAGAAACAGCTAAAACTTTCTTTTGATAATAGATAGTTTTGGGGTTTCTCCCTTTGAATTCATTGTGCTTCAGCTTTTAGGAGATTAAAAATCAGAGTTGTTTGTGGGGTCGGAGAGCAGGAAGTAAAAGCGAACTTATCTAAGCCTTCCCTTATAGCAGCTGCATAGGAGAAGAGCTGCTGATGGCTGTAGACTGAGCAGAGGAAAGTGAGCAGGAGAAGGATCTTGGACTTGTAGATGTTTAATAGTCTTGATTCGGAGGCAGAGGTCTGGCCTGGCATGAGGTTGGGAAGGCAGCATACTTGGGACTGGGACGGCGTGTGCCCCCACCTCTCTGCACTTTCTTGTGACCAGTTCAAGCAATAGGTAGTAAGAACTGTGCACAGGATTATTTGGGGGTTTTTTTGCTCACAGGTTTAAAAGTATTTCTTTCAATCTGATGTTGCTACTGTGCTCTTTCAATCTTTCCTGTCCCAGTTTATCACTTTTATAAATATAGAAATTGTATATAATTATATATAATATATATAATTTGTTTTCTGACATGTATTGCCTTTGATATGCAAAATAAAAAATCTTGAATTTGAAAGCTATTAAGAGTTTATTTGCCTTGAATGTCTACAAAAGGGAAGGAAAACCCACAGTATTCATTCTTTACAAAAAAAAACAGAAAACTCAGTTCACTCATGAAAACTGATTACATTAATCCCCACACAGAGTTCCCTAATGATTGCAGGATGCGTTATAAAGTATAATAGATGTTAGAAACAGCTGTAGAATCAGATCAGTCTCTCTCTTTTGCTGGTCTGTGTGCATGTGTGTGGACGGAAAAGGCAGCAAATACGCTACCTGTTTCCCTGAAACATTTTTTTGGTGTCTCTTTGTATGTTTTTGTTCTTAATTCTGTTTGTTCATTTTCAAACCGAAGGACCAGAAGTCCAGTCAGTCTTCAACATATAAATGCACCAGGGATTTATATGAAGGAAAAAGGATTTTATTTTTGTTTTTTTCTCTATTTAAATATTAATTTCAGTCCTTTGATATGTTTTTTTTAAACAGTGCTAAACTTTGATCTCACATTTTGACAGAACGCTATTCCCAATTGCGCATGAATGGATCTGTAATATACAAGATCCATCAGCTATCCCTTTGATAACAAGTTGTTTATTAATAGCTCATCTGAGGTGTAGGTTAATAGCACATCCACACCTCCTGTATTACTTGATTCTTAAACAAAAATTTATCTTAATTAAAAAACTTCTGAACTTCAAATTTTTTCAATTGTACGTAAAGTTTTTAGAGTTAAATGGATGCTAAAATTAGGCCTTTTAAACCAATTTACAGCTGAAGCATATTTTAAAAGATGGTTTAGAGAAGTCTGGATTAATCAAGTAGGCTTTTTATCTCTAGCAGAAAAAGCTTGGGGTAGATTCATGTTGCAAATTAAAAACTCTGAACTAGTCATATGTGTTTCAAGTATAGTCAATAGAGGCTTTAGCATAGTGAAATTCACTTCAACTAATCGTCTAAAACAAGGTTTGGTGATATGAATGCTTCCTTTAGAATATTAGAAAATCAATATCTGAATTTGAAATGGCAAAGCAGCACATGGAAAGAAAATAAACTATAGGAATTCAGTAAAATAATTTTCAGCTAATGAAGGAAAACTTCCAATTTGTTTATAATGTCAGCTTTCTTTTTAAATGTAGGGATCTTAATGTGATTTGAATTAAAAAGTCCACATTTATTTAGTGCTTATAGATAGTAGATACAGTATAAAATTTAAATGTCAGTGTTCATTTTCTTACATTCTGTCAATAAATGTGACTTCTGCCTATAATTTCGCTTTTAAATGTCAATAATATTCTGGTGCTGTAATTTAAGCCCAAAAAAAAACCCCTTCAGCCGTCAGCAGTCTGAAAAAGAACAGCAAAAATTCTTGGTAGACCAGAATATGCATGTAATTTCATTTTTATTTTTAAGCAATAATTCTCTTCTTTGAGATAACACAGCAGGTTTTTAATCTTGGCACAAGAGTTTCAGAGGGCACAAGTGTTACACCCCATCAGGTTTTAAAAGGGAAGAGGGACTCTGAAGGGGCACAATCTGTAGCACACTGCTGACATTTGCTTACTGTTGCTAGGTTGGCATCCACAGACAAAGGAATATTATTTCTGGGTTTTAAGAAGCAAACAGAAGTCAAACACCTGTTCTCATTGTACATGTGGAAATTAAAGAACATGCTTCAAAGATTGTATAGTCTCAGCAGGCAGAGAAGTACAAATGCAAAGGCAAAGTGATTTACCTGGGATCACCTTCCCTCAAAGTTGAAGAAAAGAATATTGGTTTTCTTGCTACCTGTGCTAGAATGCTTCTTCACACACTGCCTTGTCTAGCCTTGCAATGCCAGATGTTGTTATTTGAAAAGCAAGTTACTTGTGATTGCTTTGGGTGAATAAAAACCTCTCGTTTCAACCTTTCAAATGTATATGAAATGATGAGATGCGTATAAGATGAGATAGGTGAAATAGACTTGCACTTGAATATCTGGCATTCGTCTTATCATGTTTGAAAATGAGAATAAGAATTTTACTTGGTTTGGAATGTTCTGTAAATGCTGTAGAATTCATGAGGCTGCCATACTGCTGACTCTGACATGACATTTGCATTTACTTAAAGCCATTTAAACACTGTAAAGTTTATTCAAATTTTGATCATCCTCTTTTCTAAAGAAGCTTACAGCAACTTTTAAATAAAACAGGTATGATTTCACATTATTTAACTTCTATTGTGAAGCGTTCCAATCACGGTCTCTGTTTTTCCACAGTATCACTGCAAAGCTTGAAAGAGCTTTAGAAAAGGTGGCCCCTCTCCTGCGAGAAATTTTTGTTGACTTTGCCCCTTTCCTGTCCCGAACATTGTTGGGCAGTCATGGACAAGAGCTGTTGATTGAAGGTACTGTTTCTGTTGTAAAATTATATTGGTTTAGATATTTGTCATTTGATATGAACAATGTTTCATTTTCACAAGACTTTATATTACTATTTTTGGTAAATGAATTAATCAGTTGTTGATGTGATTAAATAAATTTATGTCTTTAATAATTTTATTTCTTAATTAAATATTTTATTTATTAATTAAATAAATTAATCAGATGTTGATGTGATAAATTAATCAGTTGTTGATGATAAATTAATCAGATGTTGGTGTTATCTCAAAGATGTAATGTGATTTCACTTCCTTGCATTTAACTTCCTTTGAAGAATTTAAAAGTGATAGTTTTTGTACCCTTCCCCCCCCGCCAAGTGAAATGCTGTGTAAAGATACATCTTGTCATCTTGGAATGCCAGAACCTCTCTGTAATTTGCTTTTTCCTCCTCAGGATAATTATATTAGTATAAGTCTTTCAGCCTGACTTTGAGAAACTAGTGAAAAATATAATTAAAAAGTGTAATCAATTCCTGTGGAAGAAAGTAAATTGAAGACTCTGCTCCAACATTATTGATACATCATCTAGATTTGGTAGAGACACTATTTGTTCAGGTGGGTCAGTTAGATTCACACAGGCAGATAAATAGTTGTCCCTAGAGAATAAAAAGTGATGATTTTTTAAAGAAAAGTATCCTTGAACACTTACAGGGATTTTTATGGGTTTTTATGCATTGTCTTAACTATTTCCTAGTTACAAAATTTGGGGAAAATAATGAACCCTCATAAGGGAGGCGATAAGTAACGCAGAAATTATGCAGAAAGTGCAAACACGGCAAGCTCGTCCAGAAAGTAATGAATTGGTGCTAATGCAGCTAAAATAGCGATGGGGGGATTTGCATGAACATGCACTGATCCCACATCATGTATATCCAGCAGAACATATTCAGTCAAGTAAACTTTTTCCTTCCAGCATTGTTCTTACACACAATGTTGCTGTTTAGTGAGAGGTTTACGGTTGGACTCGATATGGCAAAGGTCTTTTCCAACTTAAACAATTCTATGATTCTATGAAAAAGTCTTATTAAGGCAAAGCTCATATCATGTGAAGGTCTGTGCAGAAAAAACAGAGCTTTGTGTTCAAATTCCAAAAGTCCTCCTATTTTACATGTGTTTTATCTAAATATTAGTGTACAGTCTTTCCATGGTCTCAGTTATTATTCCCCACAACATTGACCCTCTTTTATTCTTAATGCTAAAAATATTTGCACCTTGTAACTGAAATCTTCTAAATACCCTTTTCCTTTTTTGTCTAATTATTGTTTAATAATATTATAATTTAATAATACCAAGGGATGGTATAGTAGCTTAGTAATTCTCAGAAGTTTCAGGGGTTTATTTTATAGCTATAAGTTGCAGTTCTCATTTAATGACACCTGAAGTTAATGGTCTGAGATGCTTATTAAGAACATTGAGACGGCTGTGAGAGATTTGATGGATTCCATTCTTAAGTCTTTTATTTCCATGAAGTTGATTGCAAAATTTGTAGCGGTGTTATCCTTTTCTGTTTGACAATTGATTAATTTCACTATAGTTTTTATACAATACAAATAAAATTGTCTTGGTTTAACCTAAGCTCTTTTATAGATTAAAAAAATATCTTCACCGATGAAGTTCTGACTTCTTCTTTTGGTCAGATTCATGGTGCGAACGAGGTTCCAACAGTTCCCAGCGTATGACAAAGAGTGAAAAGCTAGAGGCCACGTCATGACTATGTGGCAGTATGAGTTGATCTCATTGCCTGTCCAGACAGAGACATGGTTTTGTTGGCTGTAGCATTCTGCCAATACCCACTTGGACTGCTGTTCCAAATTTTGTCCCTTCTATGACACAGCCATCCAATTCAGTCTCAGGAATCAATGTTTACAAATCAAACACTGAGTTCCAAAATAAGTACTGTCCTTCCTATCACCTTTCCTTAATGTTATGTCTAACCTTCTCTTCAGTTGCCGTCTCATTCCTGATTTCTAAGAACTAGTCCTTTATGCCCAAGATATTGAAATAGCAATCTGTAAAGAAGAAAATCTTAGATTTTTACACTGCATGCCTCAGGATGTGAATTTCTTTTTGCTTCCTCTAAAATAATTGGGCTTTTTTTCTTTTTAACAGAGAACTCAGATGCTTTTATAGTCATTGTGTACTTCTCATCTTTTCTTTCTTCATTGCCTGTATGAGACCCTTGATCTTAACTGAACTGAATTCTTGCCTAGTTAAGTTCCCTTTAAAAGAGAATTCTAAATTCTCTCCTAGTCCATTACCTGATTTGCTTTGATAAATTTCCTGCCATTGTTTACTGAAAGCCAATGGTGGTCCTTGAAGTGCTTGAAAGGGCTCTCCATGTAATGACTCTGCAAAACAGAGGGATTTAGTGGCATGATTGTGAGTAGATAGAACTCCTGTGGGGCTTTGATAATTTAAACTTGATTTTTACTGGCAAGCAGTAATTAGCTTGACAGTTTTATATGAAATAGTTTAATTTGTTGCTCTATGTGTAAAGGTTTTAGTTATAACAATTGAAAAGGAGCAAATAAACTTTATTTAATAAGTCCGAAGGTGCTGTCTGTTTTTTAAATTGATCACTACAAAAGTATCTGTTGCATTCTATATAGCGTGTCTTTTTCTTCTGATTATTCAAGCTCGAAACATAAAAATAGCTTCCCTTCTCTTGCTGTCTTTCAAAACTTCCATATGGTATGAAGCCTTTCCCCTATCAGATTTTGCTAAGATCTGAATGCTTTCAGGCATCCTTGATGGCATGTGCTTTTTTTCTCCTGGAGCTCTCTCTAGTGCTCTTGCGCTTGCGCATGTGTGAGAATTACTAAATCATCTCAGACTTGGTAAGAATATCCATGGTTCTGTAGCTGAGGTTTTGCATATTGAAGAGAGAGCACAAAGGAAAAGAGAAAAGAAAAAAAAAATCATTTTAATACTTCTAAAATGGGTTAATTATGCAAACTTTCTAGAATATGTGATGCTTTGAGATAGGTGTTGTTCATATATATTTGGAAATGTGTATACAACTTAGTTATGATTTCACTTTTTGTAGTACTTGAGCTGTCTCAAACTTTTGGTGAAAAATCTTGCAGTCATACCGTGCCATCCCATTTTTCTTTAGCTTGTATCATCATTCTGTCTCATGGAAGACTGGCTGATTTATTCTTTGAGGAAATTATATCTAACACCTGAGCAGTGGCTTCTTAACTTTTGCGCAGAGTTGAAATGAACTGGCTGCAATAATCTGATCAGTCTAGACTAAAAACTTGGACCGCTAATACTCAAAATTGTTAATTTTTCACTTTTGTTCACGTAAATTCCAAAATGTCACTGGTAGCGGAAGGACTTTATCAAGTAGCAATCTGAAATTACAGAACATATTTATTGGTAAAAATCTTTGTCTGGTTACCTATTGAAATAGCATTCATTTTTGCCCCTTTTTTCACGACCAGTTCTTTCTTCAAAGGTAACTCACCGTATTCCAAATATTTCAGCTTCCCAGAATAAGTGTCCTGCATGATAAGTTTGAAAGGACTGGTTTGCAATCGAATGCAGATAGTTTCAAACAGAGTATAACAAAACGAGCCCAACACTACTGGGGTTCATCAGCTGAGGTTCTTTCAATGCCTCAGAGAACAGAAGTTGCAAAGGTTAAAATTGTCCGTATAGAATCTAATTGGAAACAAACATGCAATATGTGTAGGTCACATATTTAAGCCTAGCAATGCTCTTTGTGGGGTTCCATTTAACACTTGCACAGATATGTTTTCACTAACTCTAGTTTCCATATGGTCTGCAAATACCCCCCATGTAAAGTGCATTACAACATTCTAGCTTTTAGGTGAAAATGTTACAGGCAAGTGTAATCTGATCTATATCCGAAAGAAAAGTTATATCCTTTTTTTGTCAAGCACAGATGGGTAAAAGTATTTTCACTACAGCTATTCTTGGAGTGTCCTGAACTGTTACAATAGGTCCAAGATCCATAGTTGCATACAATTCTTTCCCTTCTCTTTAGTGAGATACCAAACAAACATTACCAATGCTTTTCATTTTCCTGTATCATTACCTGGGTAGAAGGTCAGCCAGGTAGCCCTTCTCCAAAAGAGCTCTTACGAATCCTTTGGCATACATTTGATATGTTTCTGATACACACACAATTCAAATCAGATGAAACAGAAAATGTTTTTGTGCTGATAGGAGCAGATTCTGCTTCTCCTCGTTAACTCACCACATGGCCCTCTGAAAATACTCAGTAGAAGTGGTGATGGACTAGCTTTGTATGGTATGTGAGAGGAGGCTTCTTGAAACACTTGAAAAAATGCCCAAAACATTCCTTTGGAAACCACAGATAGAACTCGGATGCTAAATGACACTACTTTAAAAGCTCCCAAAGACCACAAGTGTGCCATCACTGTGGCATCTACCACTACTGGCACAATTGGTGTCTGATTAACTTGAACAATACTGAATTTTGTATTAGGAAAAACAGGGCAACCATTTTCCTAAGATACTGTAGAAATCTGGAAATCCCTTTTACTTTCTGGAAAAAAAAAAAGTACTTTTTGGGTGCTTAACGTGGCCCTTGGCTTTCTCTTAGAAAATTTTCAGAACCTTTGTATTATTGGGTTCAGAAGCACAGATGCTATAAAGCAGAGAGATTGCATGCTCTTGTAGAACTTTATTTTCCTGTTCGTATTGTTATCTCAGTCTTTTATCTCAGTCTGCCACATCCAAAATATTTTTGTTTGTGTGTCCAGGCATGTTTTCTTTCAACTAATCAGACTTTTGGTAACTGCTTACCAGTCTGTAGCACAGCATGTAACCAACATTCTGAACAAAATAAATAAATTACTAAATATTAGCAAGTAAGAGGGAAAGGGGATAAAAAATAGCGTTATGATTTTAAAATCTGCATTAGCTGGAATTTCACAGCACATAAGTAAAAACTGAAGCTATTCATTGTGCTGAAATTTGTATGAGCCTATTTGATCCTACTTTGATATTTTTATTAACAGTCTTGAGTATGTTACAGAATTGTTCCTGGCAAAGCTCACTGCTTAGAGGTATACAAAATGAGAAACAAAAGCATTCACTGGAGAGATATGTTGAATCTTTTTGTGGAATAACCGAAACTCAAGAAAAAGCCAAATTTCAACACAGCCAAATGCTGAGTCCGATCTCTCGGAACGAGGAATATAGACTATACCTAGAGGGTAGGAGATGAGAGATGAAGTCACTCAAAGAACGTAGGGATTGTTATAGCAGTTAGCATACTCTGGGCTATCTTAGCTCAGCGCCAAGGCAACAAAGACTTGTCCAATACTTGGATGCCTAGGAAGAATAGATGAGGAGATGATTTCATCTCCGTGCACAACTTCAGTAAAAGTCCTACCATCTGGTTCTGTAGTCAGCACTTCAAGAATGATATGCACACACTGAACAGGGAACAAAAGAGCAGGGCATAAGAGAGATTGATGGATGGGAGATAAACTCCATGAAGTACAATGTAAGGAGCTTGATTTTTTCGATGTACTGAAAAGAAGAGATAAAAAGAAGTTAGCTACTATGGGATGTCTTAGCCTTTCTACCAACGGAATGCCTAATGAGCGTAAATAATATTGGAAAACTTTACTGGGGTTTACCGCCAAGTATTGAGATCAACGTTACTTGTAGTCTTTATGACTGTACTGAACATTCCTTCTAAATAGTCTTCAGTCCAGCTTATCAAGAGGAAAAATGTCATGTATTTGCTGAATGGTTTTGTGAGTGGTTTCTTTGTGGCTGTTGAGCCCGTGAATCCCCATTTCCTCTGTGCCGTACCTTGTAAGGAATAATAGTCTGCATTAACCTTAATTTGCTCTAACATTGCCATCACTGCATTTGTTTACATGGTCGTTGACAGATATACCTGAGTGTCAGCTAGCCACCTGCCGGAATCAGTTTAAAAAGTGTTTCTCCCCTGTTCTGCAGTTGACTGCATCTCAACTGCAGATGCAGTCGAGAATATATCATCTTCCCTTGAGGCATCAATGACGGTCAGCGTTCCAGTCACTGTATGAAATAAGCCTTTGTTCTAACTTTTTATGTGTTTTTGTGTGTGTGTGTATATTTATAAACTGGTTTTTATGTTTTATTTAAGAAATTCTTTAATCATACCTTGAAGGTCATTTTAGTATAAGACATTTTCTCCTTTCTCTGCATAATGAAGTTTGTCTATTCAGAAAAGTCTTATATGAGGCTCATGCCAGCTATAGTTTGGTCCCAGATTTTGGAGAGTCCTTGCAAGTGCATGAATGCATAGCCATACACATACTTTAATGTGATTTCTTGAGGGTATGAGACTTATGTGATCACGCTAGGTGAGGAGGATTAGCCTTTTACTCCCTTGATAACTTTTCAATGTGTCGACCAGTTTCAGCCAGTTTTACAGAGATGCAATTAAAAGATGCTATTTTTACACCATATTCACGAATATAGGTATCTGTTTAAAGAAAAGATACCCTATAATGTCTTGGCTGAGGCAGTAGTTACATGTGTATTTTTTAATAAGCTTCAATATTTGCTCTGCACTATCATTTGGGGTATGCTGTCATCGTGTAGTGAATATATGGAAAACTTAAAAGTAACTCCAAAAAACCTCATCTGGTTCATTTGCAGCTGTGTAATAGACTGTGTTGGTACAACACTATGGGTATTGCAGCATAAGGAACAGGAAAGCAATTGATAAAGCAGGACTGAGAGAGAGAGAGAACAGTAGGAACTCAACCCTATTAGACATCAGAGGATCCCTGTTAGAAATCAAAGCGAAGGTTAAAAATGTTTCTGCGGGGAGGCTGCTATACAATGGTCAGGGTGGTGTCATTGGCAGTGTGTGTCTCACTGGACATGATCACTCTGGTCAGTCAGGGTCAGGGATCTTTTGGATTGGTTGGTTTGTACTGGGGCAGGAACTCTGATTTGGTTTTGAAGGCTAAGGAGTTCAGAATGTATTTCTCCTCTGCCACGCCACCTCCCTTTCCTTTCTTTCCATGTGCCCTAGGTGTCTCAGTGTACATTCTTCTATGTCTAGTAAGAAGTGATGCTGGAGGTTTAGCACAGTGCAGTTAAAGCCAGTGAATTGCCTGACCCAGTCCTCTGGAAGACAGATTTCCTTAAGCTGTGGTAGTAGGATTCCTGTTCATAGAGTTCTTTTTATCTTCCACTGTAAGCACTTGCAAAAAGAACCCAGTGAAATCATAGTACTGTCTGAAAACAAGCTTTGTTTAGATCATGAGGTTGGAACAATAAAGAGTTACAGATAATGCTTTTCTTCAGTAAGTTTGAAAACATTCATCATCACTAACAATATATCGAATAACTTTTGATATTGTTACAAGCTTTGAGTGTTGATTTGCGCTGGATGGTTTTTATGTCTTCCTTTTTTACTTTATGAATTTCTGCAAGTAATTTGAAAGATTTGGTTTTTACCATGAAGAAAACAATAGGTAATTTTGAAAGAGGGCACGAAAAGCCTTGAAAACCTCCAATGGATATAATTTAAAAAGCTGCTGATGATTGAAATCCTGCCTGTACATGTTGTAATCCCTTCATAAACAGAAAAAAAAAAAAAAGTTCATTAATTTCAAACTGCTATTTATAGGCTTGCAAGAAATTTGTTGTAAGAAATTCTCTATCTATGATTAGGTTGTAGTGTCTTACTAAAAGGCTCCACAGTATGTTTATGCTTCTCCAAACACTCGGGGACTGAAAGTGTTTCCTGCTAAAAAGCATCAATGAGTCAGATACACGTGGAGACAGCAAACACCACCAGTTTTCCAGAAGTCTGCATGGTAGGAACAAAGAAACAATGAAAGTTTAAATGGATATTCAAATCTGCCTGTTTATTTACACGTACTCTGGCAGAGTCAAGGTTCAAAGCTTTGCAACTTCCACACTTGTTTTTCAGAACGTGCTACTAGTGACTGTTCCTGCTAGAGGAACTGAAGAGCAGGTGCCACAGCAGAAGTCTGTTATTTGTCCACAGTGGAGTCTTCAAACTATAATGAACCCCCACATCAGTTACAGAACATTTTTCTTTCATATAATATTCCTTTATGATACCTTTAAAGGGATATCATTACAAACACCAGAATGTGAAGAGGATACACATTCACTCGATTTTAAAGGTTTAACTCTTGAATTACTGAAGTTCCTGTGTGCAGTAGTATGTTCTGAACAGATGTTGAACATGGCAGGAAACATATAGATCAGAGATCCAGATAGCAACTAGGAAATGCATAGCATCTGGCACCTTTTTGAAAGTAAACCTGCCAATAATTAATTACACATATGAGACACTTTATCCCTGTCTAATGAATTGGACACTTACTAAGATGTATTAGACTATGTAACAGAGGTTAACTGCTCATGCCCTCTCCTTTGTCTTTGGCTTGTGTGGTCCCAGCGTAACTTAAGGGTAGGAATTGTTGTTGGCACTCAGGTTATATGTACTTGATTATGTTATCATTGTTACATTAGTTAATAATCAAGACATCTTTACAATCCAACATGTGTGGAGATCCCACTAGGCAGAAATTGGGGTGGTTCTGTTACTTTGCCAATGGAGAAAAAAAGACTGAAAATGTGAGACTATTTGTAAAGTTTAGAATCAACTGCATATATTCAACAGAAGGGGTTAAGAGAGTACATCAATAAAAAAAAATACATGCCCTCAGGAAAACAAAAGCTGGTAACAGTGTAAAGTAGTCAGGTTTGCTGGAAAGAAGCTCTGGAAGTTATCCTTGAAAACACAGAAGCCACTAGATGTTTGAAGTTACTAAATTACTGTTGAAAGTGCTCCTATAAAAATTACATTATTAGAAACGAAACAATACCAGTTGCTCTTCTTTTAAAGCACATAAAGAAACACACAAAATATTGGAGCCTTTAAAGAGTGAGAAAAGGAGTTGTTTGTGGTCCTCAGGCCCTGCTTACCTTCAGCAGTATTGGGCATTTTCTGAGAAGTTTCTTTGTCAAGCTAGTAGCCTGTTTTCCAGTTGCAAGCCATGAGGCCTAGAAGGGACAGGTCTTTTGCCTTAAATCTCTAGAAGAATTCCCTCCCTGATGACTTCATACTCCTTCTTTGTCCTAATACCATCCAGGTCAGATGTCCCTCTGTCTTCCTTCTTGTTCTAACTCTCAGCTTTCATGGAAAATAATTTTCTTTTTTTCTCTTTTTTTTTTTTTTTTAATAAGTTTGCCTCCTATGACATAAAGAGTAGCAGGAGATCTATTTAACGTTATTTCAAGGACATGATTTTTGAAAGATTCTTGAGAAAGTTCTTAACACGTACAGGCACTACTGTAACATAGCCTGTAGGTGGACTCATCATATCAGGTATACAACAGTGCTGCATTGTAACACTGGACTAAGTTGTACAATTTTTTTTTTTTAGAACAGCCACCTTTTTCCCCCTTATTATTTTCTCCTCTACTGTCCAGGTCCAAAGAAAAACGAGGTGGTATGCCAAAAAGGTATTCAGTATCTACAGGATGTTCATGCTGTGACTGAAGCTCCCCACAGGCAGAGGTTCTCTGGTTCTTATTCCACTTAATTCATCATTCAGAACTCAGCAGGGGACTCTGCCTGATTTTGGACTTGAAACAGTTAGGCTGGTATTCGCCCCACCCTTTGTCCTCAAAAAGCTTAAAAATGGAATCAATCTACTTTATTATCCCAGCAATATTTTCCAGAGAACTACCTAACTCTGATAAACTATAGGGTGCAAATAACATCTCTGTATCAGATTTTGCCCCGAAAGATGTATTTCTCATGAGGCATAGTCTCATAATCCTTTTCCGTGTAGCCTGAGTTCTACGTCCAGGTTCTTTACAAAACTAATCTCATTAGGGCTGCTCACAGTTTCTCCTTCTATATTCCTTAACTCTGTCTACTTATCACCTGCTCTTATGACCCAGACTGAAACCTTTTAATCAGTGATCAAGTTCAACAAAACTCCTTTACTTGTCCTGATGATTTAAAGGCACTTCTACAGTTCACCCTATTCGATAGGGATATGGATGTGCTTGGTTCCATGCCACCAAGGCATAAACAAAGAATATTCCACAAAAACTCTTGAATAATTAACTTGAGAAACTACTGCACTTGAATCTTAAAAATATACCTATTTATAGAGCCCTTTGGTTTTGCTAGAAAAAAATGTTAACAATAGCATAAACAATGATGAACCAGCAAGCTTGATTTATCTAGATGTTAACAGGCTTCCTACAGACCTGGGATTATTTTTGCATGGACTAAGAGAATATATCTTTACTGTGTTCAGTCTAACTTTATGTTAAAATTTATCTCCTCAAAAAAAAACCCAAACCTGCTAAACATAAATTGCCTTACATCATGTCTTATTTTTGTCTGTTGGTATGTGGAATTTTATGATTCAATCTTTTTTATACTAATAGTGATGTTGTCTGTGGAGATTTTCCTGCAATGGGAAACCCTCACGCTGAAAGAACTTGTCAGACAACAGAGACAGTTGTGATATGTCAAATTAAGATGGCAAAGTGATGTCAAAGCAGGTCTAGGGAGAGCCCATAACAATGTTACTGTCAAGTAAATAAAGAAAACTGAAACACAAGAAATACAAGTTATTTCAAGAGATCTATGACTGTGGTACGGCTCTGTGTTTTGAGAGACACTGTTTTAGGATGATTACCATTTGTCAGTAGGACCTCAGGATAGGAGCAAGATCTGATGGCTGCCTACTAAGGTCAGCAAAGTTCAGTGCAGAAATGGAGATATTTTTTTTTCCTTGTTATTAAATTCTCAGAAAACATTTAGCATCTAAACAAAATTTTAGTTCACCAACCTTTTGCTCAACTAGGTACAAAAATTAGCTGGTGGGTAATGCTACTCAGGAGATCACACCTAGTTAAAATAATGGTCATCTTGGTCTTAGAAATTTAGGAAAGCTGCATGAGTTCTGTGAGGTTTTGTTATACTTCCTATTTGTAGCTGCACTGGTTCATTCACTGATCTCTCAGTATGGCCCCAAGGTTGCCAAAGAGAAGAAATACAAGGAAGTAAGGGTGACCAGTAAAGAGTAAGTGGTTCTACTGCTGTGCAGCCTATCCTTTTCTCTCCTTCCTTTTTTTGTCATTCACCATACACATATTTCAGTTGTGTCATGCCACGGTGATAATATTCCCCCTAATAATAGGAAAGAATGTAACAAAGAACTGTGAGGTAGTAGTAGAAAGAAGGAAACAAAAGGCAATTCCTACGTTTGAAAGAAGAGGAGAGAAACAAAAAGAATAAATAAGCACAGAAAACGGGGCATCAAATAGTTATAGACTGAAGCTAAGGAAAAGTTGATAAATTTCAGGAGAAAAATAAAACCTCATACCTAAGGAAAAAATAACATTGAGTAATGCATTTAAATTATATTCCGTCTTGTGTTTTCAGGGGAAGCATGATATTCTAGAGACTGTCATTTGAGATCATACTTATGATCCATCTTGTCCAAGATGTAACTTTTGACAGCTTTAGAAAGAATTAGAAAAAGTTCTGGAGATGAAGAGAAAGCATCATAGGTGTAGTGAAGGTATAAAGTATAAACATTTGCTTGTGTTAGTGAGTGAAATTAGTGTTCTGATTTCTGCCTGTGTACTTCTTTGAAAATAATTCACTGTTGAGGTAATTATTACGAAGTGTATTTCCTGTAGCGCTGATTTGAGAGGAGGTGAAGGACTGAGAAAAAAGAGAACGGAGGGGTAGGTGTTTCTTCATTTAAATAAGAAAGTTGTGAGGGATCAGTAGAACATAAAATCTCAGAACAGTTGTTTTTTCCCAGATGTATTGAATATGTGGCAACTTTTTTGGTATCAGTTGTTTTCATTTAGTAATTTTTCTACAAATTTAATCACAAAAATAGCAACTTGATCAGGAAAAGGAATGGCATCTTGAGAGAATATCACATGACAAAATTTGAAAAATCTTTTAACTTTTCACATTGAAAATTAATTTTTAAATGGCTTTTTCCACTATCCTTTTTCTTACTCCATCCATTGAAATAAAATATCCAGGGCAGCAGCTATGGCAGGAATTTAGCCACAACTTTGAGCCACATATTTGAGTAATATAGGATAAAGGGGAAAATCAGAAGACTTTCAAGATCGTATTTTAATTTTCACAGTGGATTTTTGTGTATTTGGAAAAAAATTGGAATGGTTTTCATTGAGATTCTTTCTATATAAATAAGAGGTTTGGATTTTCCAGAACCTCTGGCTCAGTGTTTGGTTTTTAGTTCTTTCAGGATTCCACCATAATAAAATGTTTATAAGTTACTCAAGTCTACATGAAACTGAAGTAGACTTCAACAGAAAATAAATAGTTCAATTTTATAGACATTTTCAAGATTAGAGATGTTTTAATTTGATCAGCTGCAGTGCAGTGTGATCCCTGGTTTGGTTGTTTTGATCCATTATCTAGAAGGGGACAATTCCAAATTAAATCCTAGTATATAATAAGTATATAATAAATATTATACTGCTCAAAAAAAAAAAAAAATCTGCTTCACTTAAATTTAACAGGGGAATTGTTTTCTTATAATTAACATCTGTGTTGTATTCTTTTATAGATTAAAAAATGTGTTATTAATGCTAATTAGAACAATTTCTCAGTTGATACATGATAGATTGATACAAATTTTAGATCTGTCCTGGTATAGCAATTAGATAAGCCTAGGAGTTCACTACTTCATGACAGATATTTGAAAAGAGATCCATCCAAAGAGATACTGTTTTCAGAGAAGGACAGAGAAACACAAATGCAGATATTGAGTAAATCCCAATGGACCACTGGCCAAGAAAAAAATTAGCACAGGTGCTAAATGAAAAACTGGATCAGTTTGGAAAATCTTCAGTGAGATATTAAACTGAACAGTGGTAGTGGATTTTATTTTATAGATTAAGTGATCTCCTTCTCATCTGATGAATGAGAATTTGTGCATCCCATTAACACTAATGGAAAATTGACAAAAATTCCATACATTGGTATAAGGCTAGACTCTTCAGAGTAATGTGGCACCAGCATCAGCTTTGTCAATATCATTACAGCTCATGGGATCACAGTACGAAAGTCTGTAATTTCAAAAAGCAAATCATGTACACATTGTAATAAATCCCCTCTCTGTGGGTATGCTCTCAAGGGTTTTTGCCATTCTGTGATTCCATCTGGATATTTTATAGTCCTCATTTAGATTCCTTTTTAGTAACTGCGGTGGTGAAGAAGTATAGGGTTTTTTACTTTAATAAAATAATCCAAGAAATCATTACATAGCATTCTTATTCTTTTAAATAGTATCCTAATATTAAAATCTGTTTTATTTTATAAATTTGACTAAAAGGACAAAACGGTTTGATTTGGGTTTGAACAGATTAAAATCTATTTTTTATGTTGACCTATCAGTGTTCATTTGAGGTGTTTATCTTAAGATACAAGTTCTAAAGATTTCTAATAATACCTTAAAGGTATTTCATTTGAATGAATACCTTTTCCCAGATTTTCGGGTACTAGATATAAAGAATATTACATGTGTTGTGCAGTGTCTTTCACCATAACACAAAATCTCGTAAGAAGTATAACTGTCTTGATCAACTACAAAAGCACTGAATCAAATTCACATTCATCATGTTTTTCTATGTCACTCTCTCGCTCTGTAAAGGAGATCTACCCATACAAAGGATGGTCAGGAGTATTAATACAGCCATCCTTCATGGTCCCTGGAGTTGGTGGTAATGTTGTGCTCTGCCAGTCAAAGCTGCTGAAGGGAATTGTTAAATCCATAACCCTGACTTTGTTATTTTAGTGAGTATACGTTCTTTGGAATAGTGTTTCCTTTCATCTAGTAAAAGTGGAGTTGTAATTATTTTGCAACATGGCTGTGATTTCCATCTGCAGACTTTCTTCAATTTCTGAATATTTGCCAGCCTTTGCATTTCATAATTTAAGACCATTAATGTAATTTAAATGTCTGCAAAATACGTGACATATGTATAGTTCTAAAACCAATTTTGAGTGTAATCTTGCAAAACATTACATTCTGTTTAATATACATCTTGCTTATTTTTTTTTTCTAATAATTGCTTTGCTTGGAGTAAGAACATCTGTCATTTCAGTTATTACTTTTACATACTTAGCATTTACTTTCCAACTTTTCGAATCTCTTTAATTTTCCCTCCGTACTGTCTCTTTTCAGTTCTATAGTCAACTCACCAGCAACTTGATAATTGATTAAAACCATCAACCTGAATCTAAGTTTCTCTGAATGACAAAATATGGCAGAGAGGGTATAATGTAAACTATCCAAGTAATTTTAATTAATGGTCAAAAAAGGAAACCTAAATTTATTTCTTTGAGTCTGAGTTGGTTTAGCAAAATATTTCAAGAAAATGTTTGCCATAAGATTTTGCTGGAAGAAGAAAGATATTTTGCAAGAACAAATAAACTTAAAGGAAAATTTGCATTTCCAACCCAAATAGTCACCATCACTTTCTTCCTAGGACTATCAGAGCCAAAACATGCTTTAGTTTCTTCACCAGCATGAACTGTCCTTGAAAATTTGTTGTGCCATTCTTAACAAATGTTGAACAGAGTATCAGGGAATGGTCTATCAAAAATGGAGACACAATTTGTGAGTGGTAGTTACCGGTGGAAAATTCCTACTCTGTCTCTTGGCACAGAAGTCGGTGAGGATTATGGGAAGAGATACTGCACTATGAGCTACCAGTAGTTACAGAGGACAATCTGAAACAATACAGTTTTGTTTAAAGTTAAAGTACATGGAAGAGTATATCAGCAGGAAATAAAAAATTGCTGACCTTACAAAAATACCAGTTAAAAAGGAGAATTCTAGTATTCCTGGTATTTTTTCCACCTAGTTTTGGGACCTTATGCTCATTTCTAAGCAAGTTTTATGCACTTTTCATATGTTAATAAAATAAGGCATATAATACCATGTCTTTATTTTGTCATAAGCATTTTTTTCTATATGAAGTTGCTGTAGTTTTGATGACACGCTGTACAGGAGTAATAAAGGCCAAGTTTTCTCTGTGAACTGGGCTGAATGGATTAAAATTTCTCAAGCTTTTTATTTGGCCATACCTGAGACTTTCAGATAAGTAGAAGCTATAATTGAGTGAAACATTTCTGCAGGCTCTAAAGTATAGTTGATTGCATCTCTTTTTCTAAGTTCAACATACAATATAAAAACATTTAACTTTTGTTTTTGCTAATATTACAATTGATTCCAGCTCCTATAAGGGTTTAAGTTGACACAAAGTAAAATCACTGAAAGAAAACGCAGGCAAACCTTGATAAAGACCAGATGAAATTGTGGTGGTATTCAGTTAGACTCATACACACATTGTATTAATAATAATAAAAAGAAGTTCAAAACCGTGATCTTATTTCATAAGGATTTTTTTTTTAAATTGATTTTATCAGCCTACGTTAGATTTCTTTAAAATAGAAATTCACACTGACTAGTTCAGCATGGTGACTTCAAGGTTTTGAACTCATGACTTCATTAATGCCACAGGCGTGACTAAAATAGTATAGTTGAAATTAATCTTTTTTTAGACATTAATAAGTCATAGTGAAAAGAAATAATTAGCATATCTTTGGGCCAACAGTAGAACATTGAAAAAGAAGTCAAGTAAACCAGAGCATTTCAAGATAATTGCCAGGCATACATCATTTATTCCAGATTAGCTAAGGTCACGCACTTGATGCTCCCAGTTTTTGCATCCATATATGTGGTCATTGTTGCCATCAAATTGCTGAATTTTGATGGCTATATTTAATGGACTGAGAATAGACCATGAAGAAAAGTACTAAGAACAGCAAATATAAAAAGCACGTACTCCATTCAGTTAAACAATGACCTTTTTAACCTTGCTGTACGCAGGAAATATCCACTTGTATTTTAGTAATTGCATTAGCTTCCTTAATGGCATTTGATACAGATGGTATAGGAAGAACTTATCTGCAGCTGAAGAATGCGGGCAACAGTTTTAGTTTGAATTGCAAATACTTTTTCTCATTGGAGTTAAGTGGGGGGAAGGAGAACTGGAAATAAATTTGTGCGCTCTCCTCAGTCAGAGAGGCCATTATTTTTCAAAGCTTGTTCTCATTTTTGTTTCTCATTACGTTAAAACTACTAAAAATTTGCACATTCTAAAAATCTCTGTGCAATCCCGCAAAACTATAAAGAGGAAGAATAAATGGAGTTGTTAGTGCGTTTAGGGCTTAGGAAGTCGATCTTTATTCCGATTCATGCTACAAATTGTATTTTTGATTTTGTGAAGATTTGGGAAGATTGGGAAGAAACTCAACCAGTTTTCTGTCTGTAAAATGTGAGCAGAACATTTTCTTCTTCCCTTTCTTTTTTTTTTTTTTTTTTTTTNAATTATTTTAGGGTCTGTACCAAGCCAAAAGCAGTGAGGCAGTTCACACAAGCTGGACTTCCTAGGACAGAGGATCACACAGATTTAAAAACCAAAAGACTATTAAAATGATCTTTTTTCTGATCTATGTAGGATAAGTTCAGCAGGTCAGGGGCGATGGTTCTTCCTTAAATTCTCCTTTTGATTATGTGGGATCTTCATAAACCAGAGATTGCATTGTGACAGTTTTTCCTAATAGGCAGAAATGGATCTGTCCTCCGTTAGGTCTGATCTGTTTTTATCATTCTCCGCTATTGACTCCATAACAGCTCTGACAGTAAACTCTGAAGATGAATTGTGTTTTGCGTAACAGGAAAAAAAATCTTTATTAATTTCAAATCTTTACTGCTTAATCAGGAATAAGCAAAAATGGGAAGAAGCACAAGGGACACAAAAGCAGAGCCCTTGGCAGCTAGGAAGGAGGAAATGGAGCATATAATGGAGGGCACACACTTTCCCTCATATGATTTGAGTGGAAGGAGTCCCTGAAGTGGGAGTAGGAGGCTGATAAGCAAGAAACTTATAATGTGAAATGGTGGCCCTGCTATGAATGTTTCATGTTTCCGTATTCTGTTTTACTTCAAGAAATGTATGGTATGAGTAGTTAAAGGTGAACAGAAAGTATCTCTGTTTCTATTTACTCCTTCCTACCCATCAAGATGCATGGGATTCCCCATTTTCTGCTATGGCTACTCCTGGGTTTGCTCATTTGTAACTAGTGCTGCACACTTAATTTCTGCTGTAGACTGAGCTCTCTGCAAAGGGTATTCCTTGCATCCATCTTTGACACCATGAGCTTCTTTTATTGACGCTTTCCTATCTCCCTCTGAGTTTTCACATGTGAGAATTGCTACAGTCTCTAAGATAGTTATTTGTTTCTTTTTGACATGAAAACCAGCCTCTTAGAATGTCAAGTTTTGAATACTGCTGGTTATGAGAGGTGTTAATGGCTATTATCAATGGTTGTTTCATCAGCAGGCAATTACAGAGCTGGTTACAACTAATGGGTGTGCTGATGTGCTAACCAGATGTCAGTTCTGCATCCTCCTCTTTCTTTTTCTTAACTTCACCAAAATCGGTCCGATTCTCCTTTCTGATGCTAGAATGCTACATCCAAGCTGGCAGTTGATTAGATGTGATATACAAAAAAATATCAAGTGATGTCCATAAAATTAGAAAAACCACATCAATTTGAGGTCAGATGATCATTTTACTCAAGCCCATAGAGTCACGCTTTTAAAAATTATAGGATATAATAATTCTTAGTATTGTAACCAGAAAATTTTGCACTAAGGTAATTATCACTTCCTCCAAAGAGAGAGTCCTGTTTTATTATATATACAGCATTTGAGTCATTAAGACTCATCATTGTTATCTGTTTGATAATTGTGAGCACTTATCCGAGCCTTGTGCCATTTTAGGCATGTTTATTTTGATCTATGCTCCAAACTTTCTTTCATATCATTTGAAGTTACACCAACTGTCTTTGAAAGTTAAAAACTTCCAATTTAAGTAATTGAGCCAGGAAATATTCATCACGTTTGTCTCTTTAAAGTTTATATTTTGCATTGAATTTTCTATTCTTTTTGGAAACCTGGTGAAGATACAAAGAAATTAATGCTGATGCATAAACATTTGTTATATAATTTAATTGGTTTATTTTTTCATAACTGTGTATGATGGAGGCATTTGTTCTTTTGATGTAAAATAGAAGGTAAAGACATACAAATTTAGAAGACTGTAGCATGGGAATATGTTTCTAAGAGCATTATTTTGACTTGATCATGTGTTAATACACCTGAGGTCTGATTTTGAAAGAAGATAAGTGAGCGTGTGACAGAAAAGATTTTTTTTTTGTTAGTTTTACAGAATATGAGGTGGATTCATAATAAACCAGAGAACATTCTATGATTAAAAAAAATGATATGTCTGTGCTACCTGCATTGGCTTAACTGTAGAGCTCAGTCTTCTGTTTGGATTTTCTTTGTGAGCTTTGGAGCAGTGGAGGTAGCCTGCAGGTGATAAGTATCCCATTAATCTTTCTGATCCTCTAGCACTTGAGCATGAGAATCGCTGATCAATTACAGCAATTGTCTCCCTAAATGAGCTTTGCACATCTGCCTCTTATTTCATTAGTTAACTGTCTGCCCATATATCTGATAGAATGGAATCCTAGTGGCTTCTTACAGCTTGTTCTGTGTTACTGTACAATAAGGATGGGGTTGTTAGCAAAACGGGCACAAAAGGGTATTTATCCACTACTCGCAATAAATATACTTGCTATTGTGTAGGAGTGCTTTTGTCTCTAATCGCTGTTTGTAGAAACCTACTTAAAGCACATCAGTTTGCTTTTCAGCTTCCTGTTTAGTCCTTCGTTGTAAGCTCTATATTTGTGTATTTATCATTTTTATAAAACAATCAAAGTGTTCCCATGCCTTAAACCAACATGTCAATGTGTGGCCTATATGATTTTAGATAACAGAAGCTACCATGTATAGTTAACAGTAGAATTGTAATTTCCTCCTTGTCTCTTTGCAATGTATCTTTTAAATACTCGGGTACTATACCTTTCTCTCAGAAAGTAAATTTGCATTTTCAAAGCTCCAAAGAAGTATTTACAATAGTGGCAATGCTATTACATATTAATTATTCAAATTAAGTACAAAACAATGAGTAACAATTACACTGCATTATTCAAAGTTTGCTTTAAGAAACATGGACAACAAATTACGGGTTATAATTTTAATTAAAAAAGATTTCACATTAATGCCTATTTCATTAATATTCAAGTTTTCAATTACAGGTATATCAATTAATTCCTAAGCAGAGGCCTTATTCTCTACCTGTTAATATCTGACCAGGTTATTCTTAAGAATTCACAGGATTTAGTTTTCAAAGATTATTTTCTTATCTTTATCATACATTAAATTGCTTTGGATTATATAGATAGGTATTTATTTATTTATTTGTTTGTTTGCATGGTGAACTGAGCTAAATGCCAAAAAGACTTAATTAAAAAACATTCTGTCCTGAACCTTGTACAGATTATTCCAGGTGATGTTTTGATGCTTTCTGAACATTTAAGTATGTTTGAAACTGAAATTCTCAGATAATTGTGCTTGAAACTTGTTTCAGTGAATTTGACTGATAAAAATATACAGCACAGATACTTTATGGAATTTCTGAAACCATGGAGCTATAATAAAAAAATATCACCAATCTTTTAAATTCATTTTCGACTATTTATTGCAGGTCTGGTTTGTATGAAGTCGAGTACTTCAGTGGTTGAACTTGTTATGCTGCTTTGTTCACAGGTAAGACGTTCTCTGGTTTTAATTGTATTGGTTTCTTTGCATAGTGCTGGATTACTGCCAGTCTGAGAATCGCATCTTGCTGTTTGTTTCATTCTTCCATTTCAGTATAAGAAAATACAAATTAATCTTTTCTAGGAGCATATAAGTTGTAGGTTTTTATTTTTTTTATACAGTCCACAGTGTCGCTAAATTCACAGGGCTTACAATGTATATTTGCATTTGTTTTGAAAAGTGTATGGATGTACATCATGCACTTTTTCTGTGCGTGAACTCTTTCAAGCCAGTTCTAATTTGGAATGCATAAATAGGATACTGTTTTCATAATTTTGTGTTAAAATCTGTCTCTGTATTGGCAATTTTTTAAAACCTTACTTTGTGGTGACTCTATTACTTTTGGTATACATGAAATAACTTACTGCATATTTTATATAGCTGTCTGTATATACAAAGCAGAGGAACGTGGCTTAGGTAGTCCTCAGGAACTGGCAGAAGCAGAGCAATTCTGTTTAAAAAATGCTGCGGTTATTTTTTTATTTTTTTTTTTAGCATGGCAGTAATGGGTTTCTCAGAGATCTGAATCAATTAACGTTTTGAGTTGCTTTCACAAGTGAAATATTCAAAGCTAAAATAACTCATAATGTTTGGATTGTTTACATGTCAATTTTAATTTTATTTGTTTTGTCAGAAGCGTTATTGGCTAAATTAATATATATATATAGCCTTTTACTTTAAACTGCCATTAATAAGTTACCACTAAACATTTTAGAATTTTGCTCATTTTGTAAAAGATAAGAAAAATATAATGGCCTGACAGATCCAAATAACTTCACAAGTTTTTACACTTCTCTAAAGACTTATTAACAGCGTTTCATTTACCAAGTTCCCCCCAGATTTATAATACCAGCTAAACTCAAACCAAGTTAGTATATAAAATTCCCAGGTTAACTTGTTATATCATTACCAAGGAAAACTACTTGTTTGTAGTTTTACCTGAGCATTCACTGCTGCACATTGAGAACATACATGGAAAATGACCTGAAAACAAATGAGTTTCTAGGGGTAATTGCAATGAAAATCTACTTTTGAGGAATCTATCTGAAAATAATTAACATTTACAACTGATTTTGGGGAGAGGATTCCAACTTACCTGCTTTTTGCCAGTCCATAGGTTGCGTTTCTTCAAGCTCGTGTCATAAGGAAATCATTAAGTCTTGTTTTCCCCCCTTTTTTTTTCTCTTCCTTTTTTTTTTTTTTTTTCCCCCTTTTTTTCCCC